>JAOWBP010060037.1:0-31778 GCA_028571105.1 Tragopan temminckii
TGTGGCAGGGGGGCTGGAGATTCGTGATCTTTGAAGTCCCTTCCAACCCTGGCCATTCTGTGATTCTGTGTTTGTTGCACGCAGACCTCAGCTTGTGAGCCGGGCTGTGCTTTTCTGAGGCTCCTCCTGTCGTGTCCTTCCGTGAGCCGAGCACCAGGGGGTGACAGAGCCCCGCATACCGCCGCCGAGGAGTGACACCCCCGAAAGCCCCTTTCAGGAGCGGCCGGGGGGAAGGAGAGGCGCTGGGGAACCTCGAATGCTAAATGCACCCCTGGGTACCCCAAAGGGATCCACTCCTCCTGCCTATGTCCTGCATGGCACCTCCACCACTTCAGCCAGGAAAAGATGCTTGTGGTTAAAGAAAAAAAAAAACACAAAAGAACTGGGAAGCAACAACTACCTGCCTTTAAAACAACTGAGAAAACTGTAGATTTGCTGGGGTAAAGGAGAAGTTTGAGTTTGTGTTGCAAACTCAGTTTCAAAACTGATCTGTCTTCCCTTTCTTTCTCTGCAAACAAATGCTATTTAAAAATTGCTGTTTGCGTATAGGAAGATGGTTTTCTCTCCAGTTCTGATCAGGTTCACAAAACACTAGAATGCAGCTGATGCCCAGGTATTTAAGTTAACACTACTTGTCCAGGAGAAAAAAATACAACTTTTGGCATTGAAAAGTAGAGGAAAAGCAAATTTGATGAGTATTTGGCTTTTTCAGTAGCTAGCTATGCCTGACTGAAAGCTGAAGGGAAAACAAATATAATTATTTGTGAGATTGAATTTCATTTCCAGCTGAAAATACGAAATCTGTCACCTGCACTTTCCCTGTAAGCTGTGGCTGTGGGGTGCAGGATGCTCCAGCAGCACACTGAACCAGCGTGTGTGTCCTTCTGTCCCACTGCCACCTGTGTCCCCTAAAATGAAGGTTACCCATGTGTCAGGACTTGGCTCCCTCCCAAAAAGTGTGGAGATGGGAAAAGTGGGTCCCTAGGCATTTGCACCGCAGGCAGCAAGCCTGCATTTGGCTGCTTGGCTGGCCAAGCCTGCTGGAGTAAAATCTCTAGGACCTTAAGATGTATGAATAACATTTGGCTTGAGTCCATTTCCTCAGTGCCGGACAGCTTGCTGCTGAATGAAGTTTTTTTTATTCAGGTCCTCAGAGTCTGACCCTTGCCCAGATGCAGCTGTCCCTGGTAATTAAATTTTAATGCCTCAAGCTGGGAGTTTGCATTGGTGTTTTAAAAGAGGCTGGGAGCGTCCTGCTATGGTCACCTGCAGGCTTTGAAGGTCCTATCTGCTGACAAGGGGAAGGTCCTACCTCCTTGGTCCCAGCTGAGCTGGTGTGACAGTTTTCCAGCCCCAAAAGGAGAACTAAGGGGATTCCTCTTGTGCAGGCAGGAGGAGCTAGAAAGGCAATGAGGGTTTACTGTGTGAAAAGTGTGGGTCTGAGGAATGTGGTAAGTTTTCTTGAGGTGGTCGTGAAGCAGTGAATGTCTGCCCTGGTATGGGGGGCTGTTTGGGAGGATGAAGAGGTGATGCCCTCTCTCCCAACATAGCCTCTGAGCAGAACTCTCGCATGCAAGCAGCTCGTGCAGCATGCTCAGTGAGCACAGTGTGAGCTATAAATAGGCATTCTATCACTTCAAGTCAAACGGTTCTTCCTCACATTGTGTTTTTCTGATGGATTTAATTAGAACTTAGAAAGGTGGTAGTTGCTTGGGCTCTGCTTGGGTTGTGTTTTGGGAGCCCCATCCTTGTGGCGGATCTGCCCATTGCCACCTGAAGGCACCTGTGCTGCCTGCATTGTGGCAGCTGCTGATGTGCCCCAGCATGTTTCAGGAGGGGGCTCAGGGCCACCACAGCTCATTCTGGCAGCACACAGAACTGGAGCAGGGCCAAGGCCAGTGGGAGCCATGGGGCTGATGGATCCCCTCTGCTGTACAGGAACAGAGGGAGCGTGAGAGGGAGGTGGCTAGAAACCAACCACGCTGATCGGTGAGACTCTTCTCCTCCTCCTTAAACTGTTGCATTGTAATTACTGTGCAAACAGAAGGCCTGGGTGATTCTGTGATTTTGTGGGTGTAAATTTAACAAGTCATTCCTGTACTACTTCTACAAGTCATTCCCATACTACTTTTTCCTTTAAGTTTTTCTCCTTAACTGAGTGCTCTCAATTTCTGTATGGGTGAAG
Source organism: Tragopan temminckii (assembly GCA_028571105.1). NCBI lineage: Eukaryota > Metazoa > Chordata > Aves > Galliformes > Phasianidae > Tragopan > Tragopan temminckii. The sequence goes on from JAOWBP010060037.1 coordinate 2,186, forward strand.
TATTGCTAGTTAACAACCTGAGTAAGAAATAGCTCTGAACACAGATGACTAGCAGGGGCTGGCACTGCTGCCAGGCAAACTCTGTTTGCAGTAAGGATGTGAGAGCAACAGCAAATGTTTTCACAGATGCAGGCTGTGACCTAGCTCAAAGCACAAGCTCAGGGGTGCCAAGTAGGTCTTGCAAGGCTTCTGAGAACCTTCTTGTCCCTGCCCAAACCATTGTGGCTAATGAGATCCAAAGGGACGCTCTAACAATCAAATCCTGTATTTAAGCGCTGGGGTTCATACAGGGACCTGAGAGAGGACAGCACTGTGGTTTGCCTCTCCAGGGCTCTAGTGGCCAGAGTTTATTGGCCTGGGGCACTGGGCTCTTTCTCATAAGGTGGCGGAGAATAGATTATGGTAAAAAGATATCTTTGGGATATTCTTTGGGATTATTATTTCTGGCTTTAGCATACTGCACAAAAAATCATGAATTTCAAGTCACACTCATGTATTGTTAGAGAAGTTTCCATGGAATTCAGTGAGGTTTCCCTCTTCAGTTCATCGTAATACTCTGAATTTTTCTGTTCAGCATTAAGCACAGCAACAAATCAGAACAGATGTGGCTCAATGAAACCATCTCGCAGCTTAGGATGAGTGAGGTGGTTACAAACAGCTTTGAATATGTGTATGCTTTTGTGTCTGTGTACAATATAGCCGAACAAACCTCCACTGCTGTTTGTGCTGCAGAACAGATGACTTGGAAAAGGCTCTCGAGTAAGTTATAAATTGTTTGCTGTCACTGTGCTGTCATCTTGTTCTGCTGCTCCACTCCTTCCTATTGCATTTGTTTCCTTCCTCCTTCCCTTTCCCTGTATTAAAGCGAAGCTGAAAGTACCTGTGCTGGAGGCATCTATTGCCTTGCTCATGGTGTTGTTATTAAATCCCCCAGGTTTGGGCTGCCTGTTCTAACAAATAAACCAGGGCCCATTGCTGAGCAGCTGATTTTCTGCTGGTTGAATGAAGATGCTGTCTGAAGCAGTTTCTTCTTTTCTGCTTGTCGTTTGTTTCCCATATGTACACTCTTTGGCATAACATGTCCTGCTGAATACTGAGCCTGCCATAGAACTGCCTCCATTGCCACAGTGGATGTTTTGTTCCAAACCCATGTTATCCAAAATTAGGCTGGCTTGTCATTCTGAGGTCCCTATGGAAAGCAGGAGGTGCATGGTTGTGCCCACCAAGTCCCAGGTGTCCCCTGGATTGTCTCAGTGTCCTTGATCAACTTTTGGTGTCTGCATAAGGACAACACCCTCCATTTTGAAGAACTTGGCTGAAGAAATGAAGCTGAGTAGGTTGTGCTTTGGCGTAATGAAAGTGGAAGGGGTTATGCTTTTCTTTCTCTTGTTTTCCTTTGTGAAGTCCATTGAATCCATTTTGTTCTTTCAACAAAGAGTATATATGACACTCCAGGGGAAAACAAAAAGATTTTGAGGAGGAGTGGGGGAAGAAAACAAATCATTCACTTAAGAATTGGAGAAGTGTTCTCAAAAAGGGATTATAAAGTATGGGTGACAGTATCTGAATTGGTAAAGTAGTATGAGAAACAATTTTCTTCTCTCAGAAAAGCATGTAAGATTTTGAATCAGAAGGAATAACTTGAATTCAGGCACTTTTGCTGATCAGTTAATTTATTTGCTTTACTTGAACAAAGTCATTGTTGTCCTGACTTCTTTTTAATAGTTCATCTAGCTTTAAGCATTTTTAATTTGAGCTTTAAATACATCTTTCTGCCCTTTTGTAAATAAACAAATAAACACCCCCGGATATGAAAGTGACCCTTTCTTCCGATCAGCTTCCATTTAATAGATGTGCATTTTTTCAAAGGGAGAATTACATTAAGCTTTTACTGATGAGCTTCATAGATTGGACGTGGCCAAGAAATGTGCCTGGCTTAAGTTCTGCTTGTGTTGCTTGTCTTGCCTGTGAGCTGAGTGGAGAAATAGGATGAGATGGTGAAGAGAACAAGAGAGAAATGTTCCTCATACAGTTATATTTGCTGCTGTTACTTTCAGAGTTCTGGGACTTCACCCTGACATGTTCTGGATTTGAACATCCCCAAGTCTGGAGGCTGCCTGCTGCCTGCTGCCTGGTGTGGGCTTATCTCTGCAGGAGGCGAGCTGAAGTGCTCCTTGCCATTGCCGTGCCTTTTAAATGTAAGTGCTGAGCTCTCTTGTTCAGTGCCTTGGAAAATAACTGATGACAAAAGAGATAGGGCGTTCGGATAGGATAAGAATTAAATTGAAAATTTGTCCTGAAACAACAGTGCTCTTGAACTTTTCAGGAGATGCAAAAAGTTGTGCTTGTTTTCAAAACAGTTATTCAATTTTCTTCATCTCCTGAAATTGTCCGTGCTGACACTGTACACAAGCACTGAAGCAATCAACAGCTCCAAGCAGCGCGGGGTGACAGTAAATTTGCCTCAGTAAGACTCCATCGTGGCAAACTTCCCTGTCTCTGTTTTGTCACAGCAAAACACCGCAGGAGGTGTGAGCACCACACATGGCCAAAAGCCTTTGGAGATATTTCTGTAATTTGCGAAGCAAGGCCTGACCCCCCCCCCCGGGCTGCTAATTTCCAAGAAGGACTCAAGCTGAAATGTTCATACTGTCCCAGCTTCCAAAGGCACTGAAATGTGCGCTCAGCTTTAAGTACACGCTTCCATTTACCTGAACGAGCAGTCAGTATAATTAACCATTGCAAGTGTACCCCTAAAGAGAAATTACGTGCTTCAGTCCTAGATCTGTATCTTTGAGCCTCCTTGCCTGGATGAATTGCAATTTATTCCTCTTGGACTGCAGCCTTGTGCCTTCCTCCTCGGAGACAATTCCCATAGTTCCTGTATAATTAGATTAGCTCTGCTTAGGCCTACCTACAAGGGGCAGAATAAATTGTTTCTAACCTCCCCAGACACCACCGAAAATGATACCTGTGGTCCCTCCACATGGGAGCTTGTACTTAAAGAGATCACAGTGACAGAAAACGGCCTTTTTAAAATGAGGAGTTGTGTAGTGCTAACAGCAGGACCAGTGAAGCTTAAGAGAAGAGGATGCTGTATGGCAACTGTTGATCATGGCCTGAACCTCTGATTGACCACCTGAGGCAGGCAATGAGTCAGCCACAGGAGCACAAGTGAAGGCAATTCAGCTGCCCTACTGGAAGGGGTGGAGCCTGGCTGCACCTCTCCTAGATCCCATTTAAGTGCTGACTGCCACTGAGGAAGGATCTCTTTCTGGAGATCACTTCTTGTGGAGTTTTCTGTGAGCCTACAACGCCGGTGAGCATTTCCATTTATTTTGATTATCTTTCCACTGTGATAATCTTACTAAACCTAACCTCTGTATACCTATTGATTGTGCACCTACTGATTGTACAATTGTATGCCTATTGATTGTACAGATTCATTAAATGAAATGGGACCCTGTGAGTTACCTGTATTGCCTGGGGCTCAAGCTGGTATGCTTTGCATGGAGACAAGCTGCTGGGCTTCAGAGGATGCTTTGCACCCTGGCAGACACGTTGCTCTAGCTCTCCTCATTTTACAGTGAGCCTTTGAAATTCAAAATGTTTTTCATTTTGCGTTCATTGTCTAAATCCACTGAACTAAAGTTCAGAAAAGAGGAAGTTCATCAGGACATTGGGGTAGATACTCAAATAGCTGTCTCTTTCTTGCCTTTTGCTATTTATTTAGAAGATATAGGAAGGAATTATGCATTTTCTGACAAACCTGCCAATGAATGTACACAGTAGGCAAAAACAGCAGCACAGGGTTATTGCCAACATGTGACAGTCCTAAATGTTGGTAAGCAAAGTTACCACGTGATCAGAATGAGGAAAAAACTTAATCTAGCACTGAATCAGGGTCCAAAACCTACAATATCGGTTGGAGTATGCTACCTAGTAATCAGCTACAAGTAAATGCATCTTGCTCAGGTTGTATATCTAGTTAGCACGCGGTGTGAAAATTAAAGAATTAGCATATTTGTGGCAAATAAAACATTATGCTTTCACACAAGTGACTGTCCTTATTTAATGTCTTGCTTTTTATTTAGGGTAGCTGCAGAGACACATCCTATACGTGTTCAGTGGAGCCAGTTGAATTATATGTTTAGATAATTCATCAGATAAATTCATGTCCATGAATAATCTGCATTCAGATCACGACCTTTACCAAGCTGTGCATTTTCCAGGGCTCCAAGCTTTCAGCTGATGCTGAGCAGAGACAAGAGGAGCACAGAGACATTTTTCATAATCTCCTCCACTCCAGGAACAGTCTCGCTTTAGGAGCAAGGCAGGAAAGCCTCAGCCTCAGGGGATGCCACAGGGAATGTTCTGAAATGGAAAGAAAGATTTTTTTTTTTGAGGATGGGAGGCAGCTGCTCCCAGCCGGGACGCTGCTGTTGTCTCTCTTGTCTCTAAGCCTGGGCTGCTGAGGAGCCACTGTCCAGATGATGGATAGTTCTAGAGTGGTAAAATCTTGTCTCTCGGTTGCTGGACTCAGGGAAATGAGGCAGGGCGGTGCATCCAGCTGATGTAGGTCCACATATGTTCATTCTCCAAAACAGCTGGCTGCTTACCCTGGCACTAACCTGACAGGAAAACACTACAGCAGCAGCTCACTGATGGCAGCTCTTGCTGTGAGAGCTGAACTCATTTTGCACACCTTAGCACATTAGAGAGAAGATACAATTAAAATAGTGTGTCAGGCACCACGGGCAGAGCTTAGAGGAATGCAGATGAGAGCTACAAGCTGTTGTAAGCCTTGTAGGTTTTACTCCTTGTGCCAAAAAATGAATAGGAAATAAAATAGCCAGAAAGCAACAGGGCTGTGTTGTTTCAGGAACGAGAATCAAGTCAGAGATTTCCATGCAGTAAATATTGTGAAGTGCCCTTGGCCACAACAAGCAAGAGATTTGATTCACCTTTCAGATACAGATTTAAATAACTTTGTATCAGAAATGAAATAACGTAACAGCTCGCACCAGGTTCCTTTAACAGCTGTGGAGAAGTTCGGACCTTTGTCTCTTAATACTAGATAAATTTGGTCCTAGTGATTTTTAGAAGTGCATTTTTAGTATTTCAGTATCATTTGCTTTCGGTAGTTCCACAGAGCTTTGCACTGCTGTTGTGTAGAAATATCTTACCAATGCTGCAGCGTTCTTTGTTTGCTACTCGTCTTTAAGACAAGGTAAAGTTTTGTATAGCCCACTGCTACTGGAGCAGGCTGCTGCTTCTCAGGTCCTCAGGCTCATGTAGGTGAGGGAGAACCGGTCCTGGAGCTGCTGAATTATTCTGCAGGGGTCACAGTGTGTTCAGCTCAGGGGCATTCAGTGCTCTGATAATCCAGGTCTTGGTGGAAGTGCTCGTCCTGTGGGACTGGCAAGACAAGTTAGTCGTGGTGTTGGGTTAGATATAAGCTCTTGTTATGGCTTTGCTGTTCCCCCTTGGAATGAAAGCAGTGCCTCAGTTTCCCTGTCTGTAAAATGGGGTACTACTAATCTCACTGTAACAGTTTCCAGAGGGCATGAGAAGCTCAAAGCAAAAGATGTTGTTCTATAGGAAATGTGTATGAAGGAAAATTGAAATAGATACAAAGCACACTGTATACAGTAAGGTTTATTTGCTGTTTCAGCTTGTTCTTTCATCAGGCCATTGAACAATAGCCAAAGAATGGAGCAGATCATTTATTTTTTTTACAGGATATTAATGTCCCTGTGTCTTTGAAGCCAATTAACTAGCAGCAGGTTGTGGCAAAGAACAGAACAGTGCTGGTTTCTTCCTGTTGGAGCTTTTATGACTGTTGCAAAAGCGTGACTGAATGAGACTTTCATTACTTCATTTATTTTTTTTTTTATTTTAGGCTGCTGAAGAATTAATGTTAATAATTTTCCCATTTTACCATCTGCTTTAGACTCTATCTCAAAGGGTTCCCAATGAGCACGGCACGTAAAACCATTAAAAAATGATCCTCTCCCTGTTTCCTGCACTCAGCAGTCTGCTAATGTGGCCAATAGATCTAGGTGATGGGGCTGCATGATTTAGAGAGGATCATTAAGGTTATGATGAGCTGTGCAACTGTCTTGTTTATCCACAGTTAGCTGTTTCATTGTAGTGCCCCCTGTATCAAAAAATAATTTTGCATTTAACCATTTACAGAGCAGTGCCAGGAACATCCAGCTGGGTGACTTCCACCTTGAATTCAAGAGGATGAGTTGATCTACTAATTTCCATCTTACTTCCCTCATGGTTTGGGCTGGAAATGTTAAGGAGCTCTGTTGAGCTCCATGTAACCAACATGAGGTTAAGTGGCATTTCCACTGGCTTTCAAAGGGTTATGTGCAAACAGTCTTGGCCTATCCTGTCTCTGCACCTTTGACAATCCTGTGGTCTCTTGGATCCAAGGGTTTTGGCTTTCAATCTTTGCCTTGCACTCTGCCAAAACCTCTAGTCAATGTCTGTGCTTTGGTGACTCCCAGTGTGATGGTCAAAAGCTCACTGTCCCTTCTAGGAGGGGGAGAAGAGGAAAGATGAAGTCTTTGATCTGCCTGTTGAACAAAAATTATTTGTGGCTGATGAATGGCTGAGTAGCAATATGCAAATTCCCCTGAAAGTACATACAATGGTCAGCTGTGGCGCAGCAGCAGCGTTATACCGGCTGTAGGATGATTCACGTATCTGAAAAATAAAAGGTACAGATCTTAATTTCCTTTGTTTTCTGCAAGTTTCAGGAGCGGAGGATCCATGTGACCACACCAGCTGCAGTGTGTGCAGTTAGATGTATTGCTGTGGGTGCAGTGTGATCATAACGAGGTGATGCGGTGCTGGGACCTCACCTAACTCATCTCCTGGCATTGTGGAAGGGGGAGAAGATGGATGTGCTGCTCCCTCGCCTCTTCCCTCCACATTTTGTTTGTTGTTCAGAAGACATATGGGCAGCCATGTACACAAATACACACAGATTTCTCCCTGAAGAATGATGTCACGGCAGATTTTTTTGTATTCAGAGTAAAATATTATAATGGCACGATTTCCTTCCTTCAAGCAAGAAAATGGTTGAGGAGATCTTCTGTTCTTATGAAAAGCCTGTGAGTCTATTACTTTCCTGGGAATTGGATTTTTTTTTTTCTTGAAATGGGCTGCTTTTCTCACTTTAAAAAAATCATATTTTGACTGGCACACCATTTTTACCATGTTTTGTAATAGAATGCATAAAGAACTGTGAATATTTTCCCTTTTGATTTTATATATAGAAAGTCTTAGATTGCATTTTGAATTACTGCCATCACTTAAATTAAAAACAAACAAACAAAAAAAACCCCACCCAAACAAATAAAAAAGCCCTTCAAGCTTTTTATTTCTATAAGCTTTTCTATTTACTTGCCCTTTCTGTAGTGCACCTGCAGGGCATTCTCCTCACTCTGACAATCCGCACGGTAATAGAAGTGTATACAACTGTGCTTGAAAAACCACATCACCCAGCATTCAGACGTGCACTCCCCTTGTAGTTTGCAAACCACGTTCTGATGGCTGGTTTGTTAATACTAACATAAACCTGCCACAAAAACCTGATGCAATCCCTCCCCATCGAAGAGAGTCTGTCCGTTGACTTATTGGACTCTGACTGGGATATTTCAAGTACAGGAACAAAGAGACCAAGACATGAGTCTGGTTGGAAGCCCAGGTAGCCCGTGGTGAGCAGCAGGAGCAGCAGTGGCCAGCCAGGTGTTGGCAGTGGGGTTGGATGTGGCTGTAACATGTGGCCACGGGGGCACTGGAGTGAGGCCTTTCATTTCGCATTAGGATTCTTCTCGTATTTGTTAGATAGAACAATATTAACCTTTTGAATTTATTTAGAAACTCATTAGTGCTTTTTCTATAGTCCATTCTTTTTCTGATTAGCTCTCCTCATTACAATTCAAATTTCTTTCTGCTACATTTACCACATTGTCCTGCTTTCCCTCATCTCTATTGTTGCTTGGCTTAATTTATTAGAGCAATGAAAAAGACAGGGAGGATCGGCTGATGTAGCACCATCCCTAGGCCCTGGTGCTCTGCAAGGAGGAGAAGAGATGAGACCCCCATGACCTTGCCGTGGCTGGGTTGGGGGTCCCTTCACACAGATGGGATGCAGTCTGGTCCCATGTCCCCATTTCATTCACTCCCCAGTCTAAGAGTTTTTAAATGGAATTCACTCTGAAAGTTGAGTGTCTACATTGCAGCCCAGAACCATGCACAGCGAATGCCCCAGCCTGTCTGGCAACCTGTTTTTAAGGTTAGTTTGAAAATTAGCTGCGTATCTTTAGTAGCTTTTTTTTTTTCCTTTTCTTTTTAAAGTTGTTCTTTTTCTCATTATCAAGATGCAAGTGTGGAAGCTTCTGTAATTGCTCCTGTGTTGCTACAACTCCAGTGGAATATGAATTGACATTTTTGGTCAATTATAAGAGACCTAAGCTGATCCCTGTGCTGAGGACAAGGTGATGGGCGGATGTTAAGCTTCACATCTACATTTAGGTATTTGCTGTACTGCTTTGCAAAATATTTTCTGTTAGGAATAGATATGTTTAGTCTTTCTTTTCCTTTAGCATGGCATTTGTTTCTCGAGAGTGATGCTGATGCATGCCATGTGCTAGTGATCAAAGATGCAATATGCTTCTGACAGGAGGTGATTAAACGCAGTCAGATGACTGAAACCATCCCAATTCTTGTGGTTTTCTGATTGTTGGTGTATTTAAACATCTCACGGAGGTGAATGAATGTGTTTTCACAGCAGCTATCGTAGAACAAGGAAGTAGCAAAGTGTTTTCTTTGCGGCACAAGGGAGTTAACTCACTCGGCAAAGGTTAGAGAGAGAGATTTTGGCAGAACTACAAAGAGAAGCTATATTTCTGAATTTCTAATTCAATGCCTTAATCATAAAATCATCTTTTCTGCTGTAAAAATTATAGTTTTGGCTGGTTTTATGTCCTTTATAAAAACCTGTCTTTCACACATCTTGTGAAACTGAAGAAAAAGAAAAAAAAAAAGAAGATAAAACAATGGTAATTTTCCAAGTGTATAATTTTGGACTCCAGCAGAGGCCTAGAACAAGTAAGGTAATTATTTCACTCAGCTCAGCGCCGTTTGGAGAATTAGACTATTTTGCGAATTATAATTTTAAAGTAAGACCCATGAACTAGAAAAAGTTCAGCGAGCAACATGTAAAATAAATGCTTGTAAGTATCAGCTGCAAGGGGAGAGAGGCTGGCTGTAAGTGTTTGGCGTGAAGGTGATTGGAGGAAGATGAAAAGATCGTTCATATTAAGGAGAGGAAGGAGAAAAAGAAAGATGTGATGATTTAGGTTACGGGGAGGTTGCCAAGGCATACTTACTGGGCTGCGATCATTCCTGGTGCAGGCTAAAGAAATAGACTTTCCCCAAGGATGAATTTGGCTTCCAGGCAATTGCAGGAGGTTGGGCAGGGGAAGCTGCCAAGAGGCGGTGGGGCCAGCATCAGTGGAGTTGTTAAAGTCTAGACTAGACGTGCGTTTGTTAGTGATGGTTAATTAACTTGTTCCTGGCAATCAGCCACCAGGGCAGGAGGTGGACTTGATTTGCAAGTCTTGATTGCCAGGAAAGTCACCCATAATTGCCTGAGAACTTCTGGCTTTCCGCTTTTCGCCTCAGTCCTGTGTTCCCTGTAAATCTTTGTATAATTTTCTCCTCTCTCCACAGGCGCTTCACCTCAAATAATACCATTTTTGTGCTTATTGTTATCAGTGTGATTAAACCTCTGCCACTGTCTGATTTTGGAGACTGGTGAACATCAGCCATTCTTAGAGACAGCAGAGCCAGAATGACCTGTGGCTGCAGAGGGGATCTGGGACAGTGCAGCTAAGGAGAGCACAGTGTGCTTGTAAGTGGGCTACAGAACATCGTTATTAATTCTGGGTAGTTCCCAGATGCTAACAGCCCTGTTCCCAGGCAGTCCTTCACTTTGAAAGTTTGTTTCTTTTATTCTTCTTTGTGTTCCTAGAGGCAGGAATGGAAGTTGCTGTGAGTTTCTGCTTGGCCAGCATTGGACTGTTGTTTACTTCTAACCGAAGCAAATCAGGAAGGAGGAAAAAAGCAATAACCTTAATTGAATTTTACTACTTCCCATATACAGAAACGAAAGACAAGGCTGAGAAAGCCCGAATGCCTAATCGTATCCTTCTAGCATGATATTTACTGTAGGAGAAAAGTCTCAGATTATGGTCCAGGCTGTGGCACAGGCATGGGGAAGTCCTGGGGGGACTCAATGCTGTGATATCGCAGGGAGAGAAGGTTGTTGGATCCATGGTGAAGTTGTTGGGCTTGGGGTATTTGAGGGGAAGATGATGTGTTTTGCTGGGGGACAGTCCCTTGTCAAAAGAGAGAGAGGTGACAAATCTGTGAGACAGGAGCGGTTGCAGATGTAGGAAGAGACTTAGGGGAGTGGATTGCTGCTGAACCAGAGAGGAATAAAAGCAGGAGAATGACATTAGCATGTAATTTCTGGCAGTTGTTTCAGCACATAATAACTTCAATTTAAAAGCTTCTAATTTCCCTCACTTTGTGCCTTATTAAGTCTCCAACCTATATTTAATGGTGGGAATATCACTTTTTGCTTCCCTAATTGTATGCGTGCAATTGATCTGTGTAACCTGCTATATCTATACTGGGATTTCTGAAGCATGCGAGGACACCCTGTGTCTTGAGATATGCAAAATTAGCTCAAGCCATCTCTTGCTTATGTTATTTTATTCATTTTCTTCCTTTCGTTGAGAGCACAGTAACAAAAGAGTAAGCAACATTGTTTTTGTTTCATCTTAGATATATGTAATGATTCCAGAAGAGTTTCCAGCATGATGGTTTTCTAACTGTGTGTAAGTATGTGTTTCACATTAAAAAGAAGTAAAAGCACGTAGTTCATATTTTTAAGAAAGAAATTGTTTTAGCAATGACAAAGCTTGGGAAAATGTATCCTTTGGCAAGTTTTATTTGACTCCAGAGACTAGTCATGTTTTGCATAGGTTGGGCATTTCTACCCATGCTGATCAATTTAGTGCCAACTTCTGCATTCATTTTCCTGTCTGTAGTTGTGCTGTTGATCTTTCCCAAGATACATATTTCTTTTCTGATTTGACTCACCCAGCTTCCTGAGAGAAAGCTCAGCTTATTCAAAGTACTCTAAATCTATTTATCCAGGCAAATATTTGGACACGTAAACCGGTGTTAAAATGCTAAGAAGTCTATCAGGGCAGGAGAGCAAACAAAATCTATGAGATTTAAAGCTGCTCCTCAGTGTGCTTTGTCTGAAAGTATTAATTGGCAAAGAGCAGTGTAGAAATTTGATGCATACAGGCACATGCAGTGATTGAAAGCTTTGTTTTTGTCTGAGCTCCATTCTCCTAGCACTAAACTCGTGCTTACTATGCTATCAGATGCTTCACCACGAAGGGGATTTGAGCTTAGGTAACTACATGTAGATCTCTCCTCTGTGCCATTACTTCAGTCTTTAAAAGCCAAGAGTTGTCACAAGCTGATGGCTGTGTAATGGATTCCTCATAATCAGCTTGTATCACACTCAAACTCGTCAAGTTCTGATGTTTTATCCTGAATAGATCTGGTGTCTGAAACATTCCCAAGGAGAATTTCTCATGCAGCTGCTGCTCAGCCCTGCTCTGTAGCGTGATGCAAGTGCCCATGAAGCAGGGCTTGTTGCTGCAGGACAGGCACTGAACCTGGAAGAGAAACGTTTGGGAGGAAGCACTGAGCAATTTGGACTGGTCATAAATTCCAGTTTATGTTTTGGTCAAGTTCAGTTCAACAGGTCTTTCAATAGAGGCCTTCCAATATGTAAAGAGGGGCTGCAAGAAAGAAAGGGAGACTCGTTAGTAGGGTCTGCTGTCATAGGACAAGGGATTTCAGACTAACTGAGGGGAGATTTTTGTTAGATATAAGGAAAAAGTTTTTGATAATGAGGGTGATAAGGCACTGGCACAGGTTGCCCAGAGAGGTGGTGGTGCCCCATCCCTGCAGACACCCAAGGTCAGGCTGGACGGGGCTCTGAACACTGATGGAGCTGTGGGTGTCCCTGTGCACTGCAGGGGGGTTGGATCAGATGGCCTTTGAAGGTCCCTTCCAATTCAAAGTGATTCTATGATTCTAGGTCTTGACAATTATATGCTGTCATTGTGAAAGAGACTTTAGGAGAGGATCCTCCCATCTCCCAAACAAGACTAACTTCTAATTTCTGGATGCTTGTTCTCTAAACCGTTGTCTGAGGTTGCTTGAGCCCATGTGGAGTGATGGGGAGCATAAATGGCCATGTAAGTGATAAGGAATTTGGCAACATTTCCTTGCTGCCAGGGCTACAGATGTGAAAAACTGGAGTTTGTTCTCCTGTTTTGATTTTAAACTTTTGGACTGCCTGAACTGAAGTATTTCTTATTGATTCTGTAATGAAGGCAAAGGCCTGAATTCATATGTTGTGGTTTTTATTTGCATTTTTACTACAGTTAGTCTCATTTCCTTGTTGCTAAAGGCCATTAGAGAGGAGTTGGATGACTTGTCTAGGTTCCTGCTTTTTGTAATTTTCCAAAGCTCTATACATAATAAATCAGGCACACATTTTCACTTCTGCAATTAACTAATCCACAATGCAACAGAAGCGGTAGAATTGATTGAATATGTCAAGTTTTAAGCCTCAAGAAAAAAAAAAAAAAACACAACAAAATAAGCCTATTTGTGCTGATGCTTCTCAGAATGGTCCTCATTCTTACACAGATGTAGCCGTGAAATTAGGACAAGTAAGGATTTTACTACTCTACCACCCTCCAGTCAGTCCTACCTTGTGCTTGCAATGAACTTTTGATGTGAAACATTCAAATGCAGTCCAGCAGAAAAACTATCAGAGACATTGTCTAGTATGGACATCTCGACGTGCTAATTCTAACTCTTCCATGGCAAGGCCCTGTCTTTTTTCCTTTATGAAGACCCCTCAATCTCATTGCTTTTCTATCTTTCCTTAAAAAGAAAGCCTTAAGCAAAGGAAACATTGCAGGAACACCTCTGAAGCTGCTGACTGGCAGTGAGCAGGGTGTTTAGTCAAACTCATACTAAGTTGCATTTCACAAAGAAGCTGATTTCAGTATCACCTCTTTTCTTAAATAGAATTCGAAAGTCCTCTCTTGCAAAATGGGCTCTGTTAGCACAGCACCCTAGAAGTGAGGTTGCATATTTGGTTCTCTCTGTATCACTAAGTGCTCCTAGCTCACAAGCTGCTAAACTAGAAACAGGTTACGTAGACTATTTTTGTAATTTCTATGATTTAAGTAGTATCTTTGCTTGTGACATTTTACCCCATTAGTTTATCCCCCTTTTTCTTTGCATGGAAAGTTCTGAGTCATTTCTTATGTAGGTAATGCACTGAGGTACCTCTGCCCCTTGCTGCTGTGCTCAAACCTGAATTCCTTCTGCAGATTAGGCTCAGCTAGATTTTGCAGTTCTGCTTTGGAAAACAATGCCACAGAGACACTGCTCACACCCCAGATGGGTAAAACTCTGTGAAATCAGCCTTACGGATGGGTGAAACCTACTGGCAAAGGCTCACACTGGCCAGTGTGAACTGGTGGAACATGGGATTTTGGCTTCCTTTACAAGTTCCTAACAAAATTCCTAAGGACAAAACTCATGATACAATATAACTCACTAACTTCTGTTGTTTTCCTGCAACTTTCTTCCTTCTAAGGAAGACAAGTTACTGCAGATGGAGTGCTGGAATCCTCCTTTCTTCCAGAGAAAGAGCACTGGCAGTCCCAGCTCTCTGTAATTGTTTCCCAACTCCCTTGTACACCTGCAAAACACTGCCTGCAGCAGAACTTCAGAGACCATTAAAAGAACATTTTTTGCGAAGATGAGAGATTTTATGCCTATTTAGTGAATGTAAGAATATTAATGGAATAAGGTATTAATTGTCAGTAAAAGAACAAATGTAACTTTAACAGCATGTAAAGATACTGGAACGTACAAAATAGCTGGTGATGTTGGAAGCATAAAGCTCTAAAAATACATAATTAAAACATACATTTGCAGAGGAGAAAAAAATTGAAGCATTCTTCATTTTAATAGATATTTCCTTGACTTCATAGAGCTTTCTTGCTTTGAGTTGCAAATATCTCACGTGTACTGTGTTTTCCGTGATCTCTTTGTACTTATTTGCTACTTTCAGAACCTGCTTTCTGGGCTGACAAACAGAATGGCTTCCACTGAAAGTGTATATAGAATCAGAGAGTTATTCCACACCTGTAAACTGGACAGCCATCATGGTAAGTGCTACATGGTTTTGTGTCTAAAGTAGTAGATGACCACTGAGGGAAAATTGAGGTAAGTTTTGCCTGGTCATGATGATGAAAATCAACCAATGACTTCAGCGTTTAACACCAACAAAGGTTAGGACATGAGGCACAGTAAATTTTCCTTTGGACTGTGCTTGGTTTAGTCCCTTCAGTGCACTGCCACAGGTCTCTGGTGTACCCAAGGCCTTGACAAACTGCACTTGCACTGCTGGCCCTGTGGATGTCACACAGTTATCTGATGAAGAAAGTACTTGTTTTTACCAGCTTGAGCAACTGTCACAGGTCAGGTCAGGGAAGCAGGAGACTGTTTCCATGGGAGATGGTTTGTCTGCTCTTGGAATCGTCCAGGCATGACTCACAGCTTTGCTGGGCCCTCTCTTTGCCCCCTCCACGCAATCTTTGGAAGAAGAGAACAGGGCAGAGCAAGGTGCTTAGGGAGGGCTCAGGCACCTTCCAGCTGGCTGCTGCTCTGGGTGAGCAATGCACTGGACTGGAAGGAGCAGCAGGTCGGGCTGTCTCACTCCAGTGTGGGGCTGATAGGTGAGGGGCACAGATGAGGCCTGCGCCCCGGACACCACAGCAGCTCATGCAGATGTGTCAGAGAGCAGGGAAGGTGAGCTCTCGTGTGTGGTGTAGAGAGAATCATTCTGTCCATCCCATCTCATCAGTTTGGATGCATTCATTAAAAAATGTGATGTTCGTGAGACAGGGCTTTTTTACAGTGCTCTCTTCATACTGAAAGAAATGTCAGAAATCCCACGTAAGCGGGAGATGAGACGAGAAAGCCCTTCACCTGATCTTGTAGTCAGTAGAGAAGGTCAAAAGGCCACAACCTCTTCCCTGTCAGAGCAGAGCTGCTGGCGGGACCTGTGCCCTCGCCTGACCTCTTACTGTGGTGATGGAACTGTAGACAGAATGATGGACAGCATGAGCATAATCCATTCTGATAAGGTTTTCTGAGCCTGTCTGGATGTTTGAGTAGTGATAAGAGAATCTGTGTGAGCCTGTGGAAACCAGCAGGAGTTCTTTTTCTATGGACTTAGGCCCAGATTTCACCCTCTGATATTTCAATTTTTTTGGTTTCTTTTTTGCTTAGAGAATTGCAGTGGAGGCTCCCATGGACAGCCTGTCTCCCAGCTGGCCCCACATCTCTAAAATATGCAAGGAAGATGTGCTGGAAAGAAATATCACAGTAACATCCTCCTAGTGAGCTGCCATAAACCTATGCGTCTTTTGGAGCTTAAAGCAACGTTACATGTGAAAAAATATCAGCAAATGCTTTTCCAAAGGCAGTCAGACACTGTTGTTGTTTATTGGCTCAGATCTTTGTTGCCTGGGGCTATCTGAGTCATTCCTCTTGCTAAAGTGCAAGGATGATTTCCTCTCTTTTAGTGTGAGAAGTTTGCGCTCAGAAGATGCATTTATGAAGGACTGAAAGGCGCTTAGTTTGGCTGCATGGCAAATGGCAGCTTGGCGTTACCACTGCTTCATTACCTTAAGGTGGTTCTTACAAGGCAGTTCCATCACAGCTCTTGCTGCTGCTAGAAGTCTGAGCCCAGGTCTTTGCACACTGATGTGCTGCAAAATGTCCATCTTCCACCCACTGCTGCTGTGCTGGTAACAAACATCTTGTGAAGAAGTGCTTTTTTTTCCCCCAGTTAGTCTTACTAGATTTCACTTGTGTGGGTGTTTGTCCATATATTTCCTATTTTAGTGACTCCAAAAAGATCTAATAGGGCAACAAGGAGTATCAGGGATGTGATAAGAGAGGACAAGATGCTTGGGCAGCACGGTTTGAGGCACAACAGAATAAATGTGGGATTGGAGTGGGGCTGAGCGAGGGGTCCATGCTGTCAGCCTGTTCTCCTGCTAATGACAATCAGTTTTGTGCACGGTTCCTCTGAGAGGTGTTCCTCTGCAAGCCTGGGTACACCACTTCTGTGCTCCAAAATTGGCAAGGCTATTTTGGATGTCAGCACCCAGTGAGGGATGTCAGAGCAAGGCAAGGCTTGTAGGGAGAGGCAAAACCTTTTATTAATTGAGGAGATATGATTGGGGAAAGAAAAAAAAAAAAAAAAAAAAAGAAGCATTTTTGACAGAGAAGTCTGTCCCTGTTAGACACAGCAGGCTGTCTCTTAGGACAGGGTTATCCTTCAAGTGGGACTCTGGGAGATGGGCAGGTAACAACAGCAGCCAGATCGGGGAAAGTTTCTGCAGGTTTGCTGTCAATAGCATCCAGCTTGCTTTTCCTGAGAATGTTTTTCCTTAAATCTCTTTTCCACTTCAGCCTTAAAAATGGTTGGAAAATTAGATTTTATTGATGAAAGAATTGCACATGAAGCTTTGCTTTCACCCACATCTCCTATGGAAATAAGTCTGCTGCAACCTGACTTCTTTTTCTGGTGGTGCTAATCTTTTTTGGGTTGGTTACTCAATGCAAACTGAAAAATAATAACTTCGTGCAAAGTGGGGCTGTCTCTGAGCATGTTGTTTTGTAGAAAACTCTTTCTTTTAGCGGTGGTTGTGGGGGGGAATATTTCACTGGAAAACTTTCATCCAGTCTTGATTTCATTTTTGCCTTTCCTCAGTTTGGCTCCAACTCAAATTATTTGCTGTGCCCCCTTCCTCTCCATCTGCCACTCTCTAATGGGAAATAAATCTCCAAGCTCTTCTGTTCCTTACCTTCCTGTACATCCCCTGTTCTTGCTGACTTACTGCTGGAAATCATACAGCTTCTTTCACAAAAAAAATAAATGTACCGTTTATATTTTTTCCCCAGAATCCCTTTTGATTGTGTCAGATACAGAAATGCTAATTAAAAAAAAAATAATCAAGGGTTTAAGGAGGCAAAAATCCTTCCATTCCTAACTACAGTAAAGATAGGATATTTTTTTTCAACAGAGGTGATGCCTTGGCATCTCTCGTCCTTACAACCCAAACTGTCCTTTTTGAGAGCATATGTTCCTCACTGTTGAGATGCTGCAGGTTGCTGCCCACACCTGAGTGGAGTGTCTGGCCATGAAATCCCCCTCTCCCCAGTGAGCACATCCCCTCTTGGCACACTTGGTGGAAGCAGTGCCAGATTGCAGCATGATGGGACAGGCTCACAGATCCATGTGTTCTTGCTTGCAGGCAGCAGGAAGACGGGACACAGTCAGGAGCGCCTCTAAGGAGTAGAAAGCTGTTGTTCTGCATTAACCCCTTGTCAGTGCAGAACTGCATTTGAAGTCATCTTGCTTGCATCTCCCATGGGAGGATGAGGTCCAAGCAGCACGGTGTGACTTCAGCTGGGGCAGTGCCATGAACCCACAGCTCCTGAAAGCACTGTGGCTGTATCAACCAAACGTAACTGCGGTGCTAATCATGGCCATGGGAGCTGAGGTACTGCCAGGGTTCAAAGGCTGATGGAACACATTGCAACATTTTGGGCTGCTGTGTGCTTTAACCCTCCTGGCTCTCCAGTGGCTCAGGAGGGATTTTCATCTCTCCTGAACGTCTCCATCTGCTATCAGAGGCACTGAGACGTGCTGCAAGCGTGGAATGAAATGCAAGGGGAGAAGGGAAAAAGCATTTGATTCCTGTCAGGTAGATGAAAACTCGGTTCTTCTCCTTTTCTTCCGTGCCTCCTGGAGAACACTCTGTATGTAGAAGGTGACCTTTTGTCTCTTTCCTCCCCACCCGAGCTGAAAGAGATTCGGCTGACACATCCGATGACAGATAGATACCAGCATGAGCAAATTGTGCTTGAACTTGCTCCAGAGAAAATTGTTAGCAGGCGCGGGCATGGGCTGGGCTGCGTTAGGGAGAGCACAGATCATAGTCAAATGTTTGTGTCATTTGCAAACGCCGCTGTGAGGGGATGTGGGGGGGTGAGCAGATGAGCGTTTTGAACTCTAAAGGTTACTGTGGAAAATGTGAAATAAGGCTCCGTGCTTGACTTCTGAGGGAGAGTCTCCATTTGGGGAAAGTTCATGTGAAATCAGACTAATTCCAACCATTTGGATTTTTTCGTTTTCTTTCATCTTCTGTTTTATTGGTTTTATCTATATTTTTTTCTTTTAAAATTGATTTCTTGTTCATTTTTCTACCCTCCTTGCAAAAGGTCCTGAAATCTCAATTTTCAGAAAAGCTTTGGTTTTTTTTTTTTTGTTGTTGTTGTGTTTTCTGTTTTGCTGGTAGGAATAGAAGCAAAGAAGAACAGATTAAAAACAGAAAAACAAAAACATTTTGAAGCTGTAGAATCTAATGATGACAATAGAACTCTGATCACAAATCCCAGATGTAAAAAAGAAATTTAAATGCAAGCATTTTGAAAGCATACCCAAACAGCATTTCCGGGCTGATCGATATGAAAGGCCCCAATAACTCATTAATTCACTGGGTTTTAATGAAGAATTGTTCTGGCCACCTCCGTCATTCTGTTGCTCGTGCCTTCCTGCATCCTGCCTATGTACAAGTCTGAGCCCTGCCAAGCTTTGCCCATTGGGCAGCGTGGACTTCCTTCCCAGTTCTTATTTTAAGAGATGAAGAATATTTTGGGATTAGATACGCAGCACGTTAACATCTCTTTTCTCTCTCTGTGTCCACGCTTGCTGTGGTGATCTCATGCCCCTCCATCCCTTGACCTCAGAAAGATCAGCATTTACAGGCAGTGCTCACTCATCCTTCAGCAGCATCTCTCTCTCTGCCAGGTGCCTATGGGATCTGTTCAGGCCACATCTATTAGGAACCTGGCCTGTGCATCCCAGAAGACAGCAAGAGATGGATGGTGCTGGCGTGCGGCCACTTCGGAGAACAGAGCTGGATCAGCCTGCCGGGGACAGGCGCAGACAAATGGAACCTGCAGGACAAGCATGCCATTACCTTGTTTGCCAAACTCATTACAGAGAAGTTGCAAAGTTCCAGTATGCTGCCCCTGGTCTCTGAGACAAAGCTGTCAGCTGGTTTGTGAATAATTCCAGGACATATTCAGGTAGGGCTGGAGGAAGTGGAGCTTTTGAGGGTGGCTTGCTTGGTGCAGCTGGCACTAGGGACTGTGGTCTCTTGTGTGGTGGCTTGATCGACAGAACAGCCTCTAGCAAGGGGTTAGATGGGAGCACAAGGCACCCTGGCCATCCTGCCTTGAACCTTGTATGTCCTGCAGCCACATCCTCAGCCCTTGTGCTCTGTTCCCTGCTGATTCTTGAAAAACACCAAGTACGAGTGTGGGAGACTGAGCCAAATCTGATCTTAAGCTGTTATTAAAAGCCAGCAAAATCCATAGCATTATAAAAACCTTTTATCTCAACAGAGAAATAGAGCAGTCTTTGGATTACTTGGTGAAATGCCTGTATTCAAGATACAGGAAGCTATTTTGGCCTTGGCAAATTGGTTAAAGTCCAATTACAATTTCTGAGGGAGCTGCATGACCACAGCTTAAGAGTGAATCCAGGTAAAATTCCTTTATAAGACATAAAAAGCTTCAACAACAATCAAAAAAAGGAACAGCTGGTAGTGCCAAACCATACAGTTCCAAGCCCCAGAGCTGCTGCTTCATATTCCTAAGAGCAACCTCTTGGCATTGACCCACTATAGCATTTTGGGCCACAGGGCTTTATCTTCTGGTATCTCCAGCCTGCTGTACTTTGATGTCTGGGAGGAAGGATTACGTGGGCAGGCAGCTCTTGGGGCAACGTGTGCAGACTCATTCCTTAACAGCAACCATGGGATTGCCATTGCTGAGGTGGTCCCAGCACTTGCAGCCAGCAGCCTGCAGCTGGAGCCAGAAGCCTAGGGAGCTGTTTTGGGGACGGAGAAATGCACTGAGACACTGATAACAGCCATGAAGGCTTGTTTGGACAACTCACCCTTGTGATGGGCTGTTTTCAGAAATGACACATTGATATTGAAAGCCTTAAATGTTCCTCAGGCAGACTGACAAAAACCGCACACTTGTCCTCAGGCTGCTGAGGGCTCCTCTCAACTAATAAAAAATGATTTTATTTGGTTCTTTTGCTGCTGCTGCTGTGGAAAAACAACCCATACTCACAGTGCACCAGAGGGCTGCAGACATGTTTCCCATCCTCTGGGGCTTTTCTGGGTGCACCCTACCCCATGGCACCCTTGCTATGGTTCTGAGCCTGGTGCCATGTGCTGACTGTCCTTCCTCCATCAGGCAACTCGTTGTCGGCTGGCACCCAGCATGCTGCAGGTGAAGATGGATACTCCAGCCCCAGGGAGGAATAATGCTGACCCCACATCAGCACCAGCTCCTCACACCCAGCAGGGATCGGGTGCTCTGAGGTAAGCTCCTGACCAATGTTTCATTTTCCCCACTTCATTCCATGGCTGTCTAACAGACAGCATGTAAGTGTAATTTGGCCCAGCTGGTTACATGTGTGCCTGGTGGTAACAAGAAAGCTCTTCCAGTGTTTTGCTTCGTGGGCCAAATTTCTCCCTGTTCTTCTGGGTCCTTCACAGACACAGTGTGGGATTCAGATTCCTAACTGCTCCCTAACTGTGCTTCTCTGTGGTGCCTGAGCTTTTTGGCCGTGATTTTATTATATTTAAGAATGACCCAGAAGCATCATACATCCTCTTGTTTTCCAGTCAGAGAACTGAGGCACAGAAGAGCTGTGAAAAATTTCCACTGAGGTTTCTTTTTCTGAACTTGAAAATTGATGAGGCTGATTATTTATTTGTTTACAGCACTCATCTCTCTAGCTGATTTTCATGGCCTTTGCTACGTTCACATCTACAAATCTGGCCCTGGATATCTCAAATTGTGAAACAATTTACCATGGAAAAGTTAAGTCCTTGTTTGTCTCAAGGTTTCATGACAAATGACATCAGGGTCTTATGCACTTCCCTTTAGAGTCCTGATCCATGGCTGGAACACCCCACTGCTCTGCGCTGAAGGAAGGACCCCGGGCCCTGCTGTGAAATGCTTCTGACAATTAGCAGTGATTTTGAAGGTGTTATTTTGTTATTGCCCTCCTACATTCGGCTCAATGTCTGTTCCTCAAGACCCAGTTAAGTGCGAGGGCTTTGGTGACAATGTTGTAGGGGACTGCAGTTCCATTTTGAGACATTCAAGCAGAATTTCACTGCCTAAGCCCAGGGATGATAAATGGGAATTTTGTCAAAATCTTGTTACTGAAACTGCTGGCTTAAGCTTATAATGTTTCCTGTCTGATTATGTACATGGTTGGAGAGTTAATTTACTCTGTAATTAACTGCTTGACTGTTTGCCCTTGCCAATCTTCCTTCCCTATGTTGTCTTTTATGACAAGAGGCTTAGTCTTCCAACGTGCATTTATCTTTCATTTGTGTTCCTGCTCCGAGACAACACATAGCTTGTTGATGTTTCAGAAGGTGGCTGATACAGCCTGCCTGGTTGCAGTGATCTGTGCCATACTGTGAGTGTTGTTGGGCCACTGAGGCAAAGACTTTGCTGGTCGTTGCTTTTTCTTCTCTCAAGCAGGTTCTTGCTTGAATTTTGTGCATTCAGTGCCCTGTGGAGTCTGGGTTGAACCAGAACAGGGATTTCAAATGTCCTGGGACTTCTGTGATGGTTGGGAATAGCCCATGGAAGACGATGGCGGGACAGAACCCTGCAGCTCAGTACTCTTCTCCCTTCTTAAACTCCAACATACGTTTTATAAAACCAATCTAACAGCTTAACCCAGCAGCTTTGAAGCCTATGCAGCCTCTTGCCTTTGTTCCTCTCTAGCTTCTCTCCTCTCTGAGCCTGATCATATCACAACATCCTTCCTCATCTGCTTTTCCAGCTTTCAGCTGCTCCAGGCTACGATAAGCCACCACTCATGCCTGCCAACAATTTCAAAGGATTTCTTGAACGTCAGTATCATTTGGGATGCTTTTATCCAAAGATTTATTGTCTACAGAAGGGCTTCTGTGAGTTGGAATGCACCAGGTGGCATTTTCAAAATGGTCGGTGTAGAATAGGATCTCAGGTCCCAGTGAACACCAGTAAAGAAGGGTGTCTTGATCACTGATGTTATTTGAAATCATTGCTTGTTGTCTCAAAGAAACTGAGGCAAATGATAAAACACCAGTATGCAAGGATTTGCATTTCTGTCCTGTTGTCCAAACCAAAAAATTATCTGTTTGTGTAGACAGAAAAGTTGTTGTGTGTTGTAGTTGCTGAATGAGTTTGCTGTTGGATAGGAAGTCTGATTTAGTGAGAAATATCTGGGGGATGGAGGCTTCGGATGGAGTGAAATTTTGGTTATTCATTGGTCTAATCAGAAGGCTGAAATCATGGAATCATTAAGGTTGGAAAAGACCACCAAGATCCCCAAATTCAACTCATCCCACTATGCCCACTAATCATGTCCCTCAGTGCCATATCTCCATGTTTCTTGAATATCTCCAGGGATGGTGACTCTACCACCTCCCTGGGCAGCCTGTGCCAGTGCAACACCACTCCTCCTGAGCAGAAATTTTCCCTAATATGTTATCTGAACCACCTCTGGTGCAACTTAAAGCCATTACCTCTTATCCTATCACTAAATGATGGCTTTCAGGATGTACCCCTCCTCTCCAGAAGACACAAACCTCTAAAAGCTGTGGTTTCTCTCCAGGACTGCCAGGAACTAAGCTTCAGACCTTGGGTTATGTGAACATGAAGCTGCTCTAGAACTGCTTCATGATAGACTAAAATAGCTAAAAGCCTCTCCTGCCCTGACAGCAGTCACACTTCACTGATGAAGCACAGAATTGCAGGTTGTGAGCCAGTGAGAGGGCTGCTTCAACATCTGAGCAGGTGGAGCAGAGGATGGCTAGAAACCTTCCAGCTATGGGAAATCTGAGTCATGGAAGCCATTGGATAAATTTAAATACATTATTCTAGCTTGGAGGAGGAAACCATCTGGGTAAGTAGAAGGACATGTGTGTCTAACTAAGGGGAGAGCCCTTTCAAATGGCAGAAGAACTGTCCTGAGCCTGAAAATCTGGCAGACCCGAGATAAAAAGACCAGTTTGTATGTTACTGATGTAATGTATGCATTTTAAGAATCCAGCTATGGGATTATATTAGTATATTATATTCAAGCATTTAAAAAAATGATAAAAGAATTTTGCTGGTGTTTGCCAGCTGTATGAAACAAGAAGGCCTGGAAATTTCATCAGAACATCACATTATAAAATCTCTTTTAAAGACTTTTGAAGAGATCTTGTGTTTGAACTCCAAATTCCATGACAACTCTGCTTTAAACAAAAAGCTGGGAAAGTAGTGGGAAAATCTCTCCATGGTTGGATTGCAGTGGACTGAGGCTGGTAAGGCAGTCTGGCTTTTAACTTGATTTAGAGTCAACGCTCTGCAACCTGGCTCATCTCTGTAGGTTGAGGGTGATGGCCAGGGGGCTGAGTGACTTCCCTGTGTCTGCACCCACTGACACGAGGTGCAGAACAACCAGTCTGGAGCTCTGTTTCTCTCTCTCTTGTCAGTGGCTTCAAGTGACGTGCAAGTGGGAATGCAAGATTTGAAAAAATCCATGAAGGTACTGCTGCAAACTATGCAAAGACCCATGGGGCTTCCTCCCCACCTCAGCTTTAAACAGTAATGGTAATCTGAACTTTTATTATATTGTTTTACAGGCATAGATCTCCAAGTCCTGTGGTATGGGCTCATCATTGCCATCTTACAGATGGGGTTGCTGAAGCATGAAGAATTGAAATGACTTCCCTGGAATCATTAGCTGGGCAAATGGCAGGGCTAAAAATAGAGTCCCAATATCCAGCCACTCAAGCAACCCATTGCCATTCCTAACTTGGAGGAAGGGTGCCGTTGAAGTTAGTTAAAGCAGGTAACAATTACTCAACTGCATGCAGTAGTCAGTCCTCTTGGTAAGATGTCTTCCCAAGTACTCCACCTAAATCCTTCCAATAACCCAACACTGTTTTGATGAAATATACTGACAGAAAAAACAGTGAGCCACATATGGCTGTACTGTCCGTCAGTCATAAGAACCCTAATACGTTCAGAAGTTCCAAATGCCTTTTAAAGCTAATGGTCTGTGCACTAATAGCTCCTGGCCCTGGCATCCAGGCTAGCAGCTGGTGCCACTAATTGTTAGCCCCGAGGATGAGCACGTGTGCGGTAGGCAGGCGACTGGATTTCAGGAGCAGCAAAAGGATTGGGATGCCTGCCTTGCTAATCCTGCCGTTTGGCGTGCTCTTTAATCAAGATGAAAAGTCAAGAGACCGCGAGGGGCTAACAAACAACAGCTTTGGCTGATTACAGGAGCCCAGCTCATGCAGACCTGACAGGCATTGCCTGGAATGGGCAGCCCAGTAACAGCTTGTAAACCTGCCCCAGCTGCAGCTGCTCTTCTTCCCCAGCGGTGTCTGCCGGACAAGGCTGGAAATAGCATCAGAAGATAATATGTCTGGCCTTTTTGGAGATGCAGGATCTGTTATTTGAGGGGTGGATGTCAAGTCGTATAAAAGCATCCAAACATCTCCAGCTAAGCCCAGCAGAAGTAAACAGGCTGCCTGACACAGGTCTGAGAAATCTCTGAGCATCACTCTTCCTCTTGTCCTCTCTGGTCTCTGCCTTGTGGAGTGCTGGGGGGGCAACCTTGCAAGGCAGAAAGAGCACGAGCTCTAAAATGGGTGAAGGATGTTGTCAGAGGGCTGGAGCCATTCAAGGAAGTGCCATGCACTGCTGATGCCAGCAGAGAGTGGCCCAGCCTGTATCCAACAGGCAATGTGGACAGATGGTGAGATGTCTAAGCAGTGCAAAGCGGTGGGTGCTACCTGTTCTCGTGGTGGCAGGAGGTTGCAAGGCATCCTCTGATGTTCCTTTGGAATCCTGATAATTAAGGTTTTGATGCTCCCTATGAAGCCGAACAGGTAATCTGGAGCAAACCCATCTGAGCACCATCTGTCTTTGTCCCTTGAGAATGAGCATACCCAGAGCTGGGAGCTGCAAAGTCCCTGCAGTGGCTGAGAGTCTTCTTCTGATGCTCTGCAGGTGGTGTAGGTCATTCCGGTCTCCTGGATAAATCAGGGTAACTCCAAACTGAAAATCATTTAGGGCGAATCTTCCTGCTGTGATGACTAAGGATTTGTAGACCCAAGTAACAATCAGATCTCAAAGCAATTTCTGTCTTTCCAGTTAGTCTGTCTTGATGGGTCCAGATCATACAGCACGTCACAGTGAGATACTGAAAGAGATCACCAGCTCTAAGCGTTCACGATTAACCTTCCCACCACTCCCCAGAAATATCCTTTCCCATTACGCTTGTGTCTGAGACCGAACCTTGCTCCAGATGGCAGTGGGCTGAGATGAAATTTTACTGCAGTCAGAGCTCACAGATACACAAAAGAGAAAAAATGTGCAAAATTGCAATGACAAGGTTGTTTGGGTATCGTGTGATGTTCCAGCTTTAGAGAAATCCATGCTTAATGTGCCTACATGGCAAGGTAAACCAAAGACCATATAATTCTATTAAACCCTAACATAGCAAAAGGAGAAAACTCATGTCTCCTGGCCTCCTTGTATCTGTGAGCATTAGGACATGCTTTCACACATGTTGCTTAGTCACTGGATGCTGAAGAGTTCAGGATAAAGTCTCCCTGAGATTTGGTTACTACAGAACTTGGGGTACTGCCTCTGCATTACTCTTACTTTCATTGGGCTGTGCCATGATCTCGTGCAGTGTGGTTATTTGGGGGTACATGGAGGAGGAAGATCTCTCTGTTCTTTCTTCTGCTGCTGTAGAGGAATCTCACTGTTTGTTTTCCTAGTCACGAGACTGAGCGTGAGATGGAGGATGAAAGCCCCTTCCAGAAGGCAAACTGGAGCTATGTATAGACTTTGTTTCACGCAATGACAGGATGAGAATCTGGCATTCGGAGTGCTGGGGTGAGCTGCTCATCTTGGGCAAGGCAGGCACCAGTGGGTGGTGTCTTGTGAGCTCAAAGGAGAGTAAGGAAGCACTTCCCACTTGTGAGATGTGCAGCAGTGCTTTTGTTTGTATGATGGTAAGGGTGTCTCATGGGGACTGAAGCCCTGACTGGGACAACTGGAAGCTGGTAGAGCTCCCAAATCCGCCTCTTCCTCCCTCCAAATCCACCTTTTTTTTTCTTCTTCTTTTCCCCAACCTGTTCTTAATATCCTATTTCCAATCCTGGAGTATGTTGGACTGTTTGAACTTTGGAAACATACCCTGTTCTATTCAGTGTGGGACTTCTCAATAGGTTAGCTGCATTTCAATACAGCATCATCTGCAGCAGTGCATTGAGGTTTAGAGCCTTGTAAATTAAACACGCCAGCAGATACTTCTCACAATAGCTGCCTCCTCTTTCTCTGTGTATGAATAATGCAGGGAGTTCCAGATCATCTGTCCCTGTCATTGCTACTGCATATTGATATAGTCACAAGAACTAACTGCTAGAGAGCAAAATGTGTGAGGCTGTTCCCTGACCTTTCCCTTCTCCCCACCAGTAACTCCTGTGTCTTCTGTGGAGGCAGCGAGCACTGTCTGCTGGCAGCAGTGTTTTGGTGATCTGGATGCAATCAAGCACAGGGCTGAGTACTTCTCAGGAAGGTCACGTTAGTGTGGATCTCAGTGATCCTCTGACTTATTTCTGTGATCCTCTTCTGTGCCAAACAGCAAAATCGAATTCCCCTTCCTGTCTCTGATCTCTGTCTCACATCTCTACGGGGTAGAAGTATCCTCCACCAGACACAGCCCCACCTGCCGTGCTGTAGGAGGGCACAAAGGGGGCTGCAAGGGATGTGGGGGGTTTTAGTCCACCCCGTATAACTGAACCACAGGGGGCTCCCATTGGCTGACCTAGGTTTTCAAAGTCTGAGTTTGTGGAGAGGCAAAGAGGCGAATGCCTCCTATAGCAGCTTTCCTTGTTGAAGAGGTAGGAGGGAGCTGTGAGACAACCTTCTTTTACTGAAGATTCAGGCTCATCTGGGGGCCTGCAGGTGACAGAAGTGAAGCGGATGGCACTGCACCCCTTTGCACTGCTGTCTGTGCCAACAGGGCTGGCCCTCCTGGATGCTCACGGATGTGTTAGGAGGAGTGGATCCTGAGGTCCCTGATGCAGCTGGCAGGCACAGCCACCACCTGTTTGCATGGGCAAATGCTGGCAGTTGCTGTTGCAATGCTCCGCTTCCCTTCTCCCTGGAAGCCACAGTGCAGCACTGCCTCCTATTCCAAACACCATTTTATTACAGTTCCTCTTTCAGCCCGTTGTTTTCTCAGTGTGGATGGCAGCAACATGAGTTTGGTTCAGAGAGGTTTTCCCTCTCTGTGCCTTGCTGTGGGTGAGCACGAGGAGATCCATGTCCTTGTGGGGGCAGTTTGGCAGTAAAGGGACCTCGCTGGGGAATGCACGCTGGCACCCACAGGCAGAACCATAGTGAGGGTGCTGGGAGCCAGAGCCCAGCTGGCAGCTGGCTGGAAGTGATGGTGGCTTCTTGCAGAGAGGCACTGTAGGACCTTCTGGAATGATGAGGACAAGGACTGAGTCTCCCAGAGCTCTTCCAGGCACTGGTACACTATAGCCCCCAGACAGATGTAATTAATGAGACATCCCGCTTTATGTAATAATGTGTGTTGTGTGACTCACCCTAATGAGCAAAAACAATGCCACATGCCTCCTCATGGGACTTCTGGTCTTCATGTCCCAGTGTTTGCTATGAATTATTTAAGGCATCAGGAGGGATCTGTGAGTAATATCATCTCTGCTGATTCTGTCTCTCCTCAGATGACTCCAGGAGTCTGGTTAGCAGTTCAGGTCTGTTTTGGTCCTTCACCTGTGGATCTGCCAGCTTGCAAATTTCTCCAAGCTCTAGTTTTCTGCTTTCCTTTAGCCCTTGATTACGTTTGTCAGAAAAGGAAGAAAAGCAAGTTAGCTTTTAAATCTGAGGTCAGTAGCAATATTCATGGCAGGATCTTATTCAGACAGGCGTGTGAAAAGTGTGCAAGGTGTGCACAAGAGCCTTCTGTAATTCATGCTCCTGGACCTCACAGGCCCTCTCCCTTTTGTTGTAGGCAGGAAGCCTTGACTCATGGCATTCCAAGCTTCAGACAAAGACAGTTGGAGCACCGTGGTCATAAACTCCATCACAGACTGACTATCAGCAGGATGGAGGTAGGTGAAATGGATGGGAAGTGCCAGCTGCCATACAGTACATGACCTGCTGCAGACCCAGCAGTTTGATGAGTCCAAGGCTGATGCTTCTGTTGCAATAAGAGTTCGTTGAGGAAGGAAGAAAGATGAAGGGAGGAAGCACAGGACTTTGGCTTTGGTGTTCAGAGGAATGAGTAGAACAAATGGCTCAGTGGGTGGGGATTTTGGTAACCACTTTGATTTTGTGGTAGATTGCTTTTTTTATTTTATGACTATTATTAAATTTGTTGTGTTCACTTTTTCACTCAGTGCCTTGAGGTTGCACTGTGCTCTGGGTTTTGTGTGAAGCCATTCTTCTAGCTGTGGCCTTGGAACAGAGAGCCTGAAGGAGACTTTGGGAAGATTAAAGATTGCTTCAAGAGAATGAATGAGAGCAGACAGCCGGTATTTCCCAGAGCTAAGAGCTGGTGCGGAGCCTTAGCGCTTTGTCGCAGCTCTGAATCTGCCATTGCCAGTGGCCAAAGGGGATAAAACTGAACATCTGCCATCTGTGACTTTTGACCAGAGAGGGACGATCCTCCTTATTCCGAGGAATGAAGCACTGATTTAAAGCACTTGATGTCCTGTTTTCGCTGATATTAGAAGGACTAACAGATGTTAGGGTCAGGCTTCAGTTTTAAGGAGCCCACTTTTGATTACAAGCCTATGGAAAGGAAAACAGTTTCCCTTGAAGGAAATGAGTTAGGAGGCTTTTGGGGAAGCATAACCAAAGGGATGAATGTTGCAGGGGCAAGCTGCACTTCCACTGTACACAAGTGCCTCCAGCTCAAAGGCCTTTTCTTTGTTTTGGTGCACACTGCTTAAATCCTAAAATCTCTGACCTGTGCAGTGTCAGGACAAAGCAGTTAAGGAGGCACCACCTTGAAGGAGCTCTTCTCAGGAGGCAGTGGCTGTTGAAAATAGTTGAGGTAACCAGGTATAGTGGGATATTTTTATCCTCTCCCAAGTAGGAGGATTTAAGAGGACTTCAAAAACAGAGCCAACATTATTTTTAAGCACAACAGTTTAAATAGTTCAGGATTTTTCTATTGCCATAA
>JAOWBP010060264.1:0-37818 GCA_028571105.1 Tragopan temminckii
GACTATGGCAAAAGTATGCAGTGTTGCTGTGGGTCATGTTTCCAAGTGAGCTTCCATGCCTTCAGGGTGTTTTGTGTTGTGGGTTGCAATGCTGTCTTAAAATCACAGAATCCTTAGAGTTGGAAGAGGCCTCAGAGGACCATCTAGTCCAACTCCCATAAACTCCCATCTTCCAGGCTAGTGATTTGCCCTTCTCCATGTTAAAGAAAAACAAAACCAATACTTCAATTCAATGTAAATATTAAACAAAAAGAACATACTAAAGGAAGCTTGCAAGTGAGGTAGCTGTTAAACTCCAGTTACTTGCAGGTCTGGTCAATCACTGTGGAGTGCACTCCTAGCATTTTTCAGCCAGGAGGAGAATGTACTGATGACAGCACTGTGGAAAGGGAGAGTATTTTCTATTTATGCCTGCCATTGAATTTGAACAAGCTTCTAAGCTGCCAGTGTCTCTAAAGCTGGTGGGCTCACATACCCTTCAGATCGTCAGTTCTTTTTCCTTCTCATCACATTAGCTGGCTTTCTAATCCTTGCTTTCCTTGTAGGATGAATTAAACGTTATATTGTGAAACTTTGTGTGGAATTTGCAAGGGCAGGCTGTTTGACATAGCTACTACATTGGCAAATATTTGTAACAGAAATTCACGGGTTGTGTTTTTGCATGCACATATTCACACATCTGCACACATTCTCTCATGGTCTGCCTTCTTCTTGCAGTTCCCACGTTTGTTTCTTTCCTGAAGGAAGTAGAGTCTCCCTATGAGGTCCACGATTACATTAGAGCATATCTTGGAGATACTCCTGAGGCCAAGGAGTTTGCCAAGCAGTTTCTTGAGCGCCGTGCCAAACAGAAAGCCAGTCAGCAGCGGCAGCAGCAGCAGCAACAGGTACATCTTGCTTGCTATGTTCTTTAAGAGTACATAATTTCTGTATTGGAGTCAGCTTTTCTGATTGATGAATCTGAGCAGGACTTTACAGGTCACATGAATTACAGAGGATAAAGCAGATTTCATGTATGTGCTCTAGAATCAAATATCCTTTATAATTAATAGCTGAGGCCAGCTGTTGTACAAATAGTCCCTTAGCATGCTGATACACTTCAGGAAGATGGGATAGGCGTATTGGATGGATGTATTGGTGGCTTCACGCTACCCTGCATGATGCAGAAAGCAGTTTGGTTTAAAAAACTTAATTTCATAATACTGTCTTTGTTTTGTAGGATTCGGTGTGGGGAATGAACCACAGCTCGCTACATTCAGTCTTTCAGACCAATCAGAGTAACAGCCAGCAATCGAATTTTGAAGCTGTACAAAGTGGGAAGAAAAAGAAGAAACAGAAAATGGTTCGAGCAGATCCCAGCTTGTTAGGTCAGTTTTCAAAACTAATATTTTGTTCTGAGAAAAGCCTTGAGTAGTGTAGAAGTCTTGTTAACCTAAATGGAAATACTGAATTTTAAAAGGAAGGGTAGCTATTGAAGTCCTCAGGATTTGTTTCAGTATTGGAATTCTTTAAATAATGCATCAGTTTCGTGGAAAACTTACTGAATATCTCTGCTGCTGGGGCAGAGTAGTCTCAAAAGAGTGTGATACACAGAGCACAAGATAGTGATGTAAATCAGTGATTGCACTGATCAGAGGAGTCTCTTGTGCATTCTTTCTTTGCCCAAATACAGCCAGCAGATTAGGAACAGGAATCTCGTAGAGAACTTGTTTGTAGTCCTTGATGTAAAGAACAAGACAGACTTCCAGTGTCCGCTGTCAGCAACATCGTATGTACTGGGAATAAATTCAGAATGAACTTAAGTTGCCTTTAAAAAAAAAAAGGGGGGAGCGGGGTTAGATTTAATCTAATTGTATTTATTTGTTGTTTTAAACATTACTATAGTCATTAACACTTAATTTATGAGAGATGAAAAATAACTTTGGAGACTCTAAAGACCAGGTTCTCATGCACTGCAAGTGGTTGTTTCCTGAGATGAGAAGCTGCCTGTCATGGACGTGTGGCTATTCCTTCAGATACCCTGGACTTCTAAGGGTGCAGTAGAACAAATATATTCCAGATAGATCTGAAATTCCTGTTATGTACCATAACAAATACATGCTGGCAATCATAGTGGCATGATGTAAATAATTGAACATTTTCTTATGACTGAGTGCTAGTAGAGGTGAGTGGTAATATGACAGGTTACATTTCTGAGCCTCTTGTGCTGCTTGTAAGAAGCTGTCTGTCTGCAGTGATCTGCTTTTTTAAAACAGAGGTAGTCAAGAGAGCATTATTCCCATCTTCCTTGTGAAAAGGTCTCTTCAATACCATGGTTATTTGGAAACCTTAAGTAGTTTAGAAATGTCAGCTAAGCTGCCTTTCCTCTTTGGAGCTGACCTATGCCTATACTACTGAATTCATGCTAAGTGTTTTTCACACTTACACAAAAGATTCTTTTAAAAGAAAAGCTTGTTTTCGTTTCTTGGTGATGATCAGTTAGCTTCTTGAAGCTTAGTTGCCTTTATTCTTTCCTGCCTTTCTACACAAGCTAACCATCTTAGTCAGAAAAGATGGTCAAGGTATGAAGGGGAAGAAAAGATTGAATGGGATCACAAGTTCTGAATTTGAGGCAGTGGAGATGCTGACATCAATTAGTGGCCTTATTTTGTTTATTGTTCATCTTTCTATGTGAGAACAGTTGTCAACATTCCACTACACCATTCACGCAATCACAGAACTGTAGGGCTTGGAAGGCGACCTCTGGAAATCATCAAATCCAGTCCCCACTGATGGAAAGGTTTCTGTTAAGTGTCCCTTAAGAAAGAAGGGTATCATCAAGTCTTGTGGCATGCAAAGCTTAGCTGAGGTATGCTTGTGGAATATATTGTGCCCACATCTGTGCTGCGTGTGATAAAATGGAAACTAGGGCACTGCACTGGGCACGTAATTGGTGCACTGGTGTTGCATAGCTCATACTTGTCTAAAGTAGCTTAGTAATTACCACGTGCAAGACGCTCCTCTAAAGCAGACAGAACCATTTTGTTTTTTTTTTCCTCTTTGTCCTCAACTAAATCAATGCTTTTCAATGATAAATTAGTAATTCCTGCTTTGAAGCACATTGATCTCCTCGGAATCCTCACTTAAGCCATGAGCAGATGCTAATCCAGTGAGTTCAGAGTAGGTCATCAGTTCAATTTAAAAAAAAGAAAAAAAGAAAAAGAAAACAGCAACAAACAAAATGTCTACTCTTCTGATGTTGGAAAGAAATCACTTTCTTTCAGAAAGTGCAATTGTAATGTTTTGGCTGAGAGAACTACCATGTGCAGCTTCTTAAATATGATAAAAATGATTCTGAAAGTTTGTAGGTGACATACTGCCACGAGAGGGAGCCAGAACAATTTACTCAGACATACTGAGCAGGTGAAGGTGGTGGCTGTGAAAAGCAGTTTGTTTTCTAGCACAGGGCAAGTTACATAGCAGACTCGAGGCAATAAAATGCCAGGTTTGTGTTAAGCAACCTTTACGTAGAAAAGATTATTCTTCCTTCTTACACTTCATGTGAGATTGGTGCAAAAGTTACAACAGGATTTCAGTGGAAAAGTTGCATTGTGTGAAACATTATAATTCTTCCTTGTAGAAAACAATGACAGAAGAACAAGGAAGAAGTCAAAATGTTCTCAGCACTGTTAAAAGCTTGGGTAGAAGTTCAGATGTATTTTGAGTCCTCTCTGTACCCCTGTGTACTTCTGTACACATTCATGTCGTCCATCTGAGCTAGGGGACTTTAAATAACAAAATCAACAAAGCCATGGAAATGCATGGGATTTCTGCATGCATCTGTGCTTCAAAAGCAAGGAGTGGAATTGCTCACTGCTCCTGAAGTGCTGAGCATGAACAACACTTCCATTCTGAGTTCACAGAGCATCTGTTTCTTCCTCTTGACCGTGTAAGTGGTGTGATAGGCACTTTCAAGTACCACTTGACCCAAACACGCTGCCTTCTGAGGGCCTGCCATGCCACATCTCCACAGTGCCTAGATCTGGCACGAGCTCTTCAGGTACCTCCTCAATGAAAGTTGGGACTGTGATTCTGCTGATTGTGATACTTAGCTAAGTATACACTTTATCTTTGACTTACTAAAGAGAAAAAAAACAGCAATTTGGGTAACTATAGCCTTCCATATGTAATTCTCCTTTGGGTTTTTACTTGGTGTATATTATTCACTTTAACAACTGCTCCATGTAACAGGTGCATTGCATCATATAAAACATACCGCAGCCAGATTTAACACAACTCCTTTTTTGCTTACAGGGTTTTCAGTGAATGCCTCATCAGAGCGGCTCAACATGGGAGAAATAGAGACTTTGGAAGACTACTGAGCATGTGCAAATCAACTGGCTTTTGCTGCATCTGTTAACCCTGGATTCTCCATTTTGGACACAGTATTCTCCACCATGCGTTCTTCTTCGCCTCGCAGTGAATCACAGAATCGGTCATCTCAGGCTGCTGCTTCTGGCTCCAACAAACCCTTTCTGCCCAGGACTGCGCAGACATTGTTCCTGCTGTCTTGAGAATCTGCTCGGGAGTCAAGTGAACTTTGTTCAGAGTCCTGGGAGGGTGGGAGATTGGATTTGTTCACAACAAAGCTCATTTGGGCAGCAAGCTTTCACTGTGCTGTGATTTCTTCTACTGACATACCTGGAAAAAAATCAATTGGGATTCTGCAAAAACCGTTGCTTCTCTCTCCTGGTTACTCTTACCACATCCAACACTTGCAGTCGTGAAGAGAGAGTTTGTGGTTAACAGATGTTGGTCAAAAACAAAATGCCACACAGATACTGACTTCTGCGCTCCTTCAGGGCAAGAGGTGCTCTCCCAGCCAGGAGCTGCATTCATAAGCTAACCTTAGAACTGGCAACAGCAGGAGAAGGGCGGTGGTGGGCACAGTTTAGCTTGGGTTGGTTTGAAGTTGCACACCCCCCAGCCAGCCCTTCTCAGCACATTATTTTTGGAGGGAACGCTCGAGTCTGTCTTCGTTAGGTGGTGATGTTGAAGCTGTCGGAGTTTCCTGTCAGCATATCCAGCCTTCTTTGGACAAGTGGGGACTTGTGCTCTTGTGGGGAGGAAGAGGGGTGATATCTCTTCTTTCGGGTTGAATTTATCCCTTAAATGGTACCTTCTGAGGGTTAGGACCAGTTTATTTTGAGCTCTTCTCCTGCAAATTTGTCTCGTTTAAGAGACAGTAGGATCTTTACCATGTGGATCTCTAGTCTTTGGTGTGAGTGAACACTGGCTTTCACATCTGTACCCCCACAGTCTTAGCTAGTTGTCATTTCCAACAGTGCTTTGGTTAACAAGCGGAGATGCCCTTTTGTAATGGAAAGAGACTGTGGAGGGCGAAGCTAAGTGCAGTGACAGCCCTGCTTATCTTCTACATGTAAAACCACATCACGCGCCTTCACTCGAATCCATAATGTTTAAGTATGGAATCACAACCTTCCTCTCTCACCAGAAGATTGCCACCGCCTTCCTTTCTCCACCCACCCACGTGCACACACCACACAACAAATCTAAAACTGCCAAATGCACTTAGTTTCAGCCCCCTGGTCCCATCTCCCATTCCCAGAGGGGTATAACCTGCAAAGGGAGCTACGCTACAGGTTTGGTGGAGGTGTATGAAGGTCTCTCTGTCATCACTGCCTAAAGAAAACAGTTTGAGTTGCTCAAGAGCAGTTTGGGTTTGAATTTTATTTTGTTTGATTTACTCATTTTTTGGGGTCACCTTCTCCTCCTCCTCCCCTCTCTTCCCCCAGCCCCCAAACGTGTACAGTAACTATACAGAGACTGCTGCAGACTTGTATATAGTTTTTGGATCCAATAGCATGGAGAGACTTGGAACTGTCGCAAATCTGGTCTCCCTGTCTCCTTTGCTTTGTAAATTCATAAAAGGGGGAAGAGGGGTAGTTAAAATGTTTACAAAACTTTAAACTCCCTCTGAACTTTTGCCAGTGTGGGAGGGGGGGGAAAGAGAGAACTTAAATAAAACCTGGTTGTATTATATCTGAGAGCAAATTTTCTGCTTGCTTTTGTCAAAGCTGAGTTTTGAGATAATTCCTGGTGCTAAAACTGACCCAAAACTCAACTCTCATCAGCTTTCGTCACGAAACGAGGAAATGCACAGGATCTGGAACAACTGCTGCTTTATTTCTTCCCCGGTGAGGAGCACTGGTGGTTTTTTCCTACTTGATAATTTTAGAGTTCAAATAAACAGCAGTCAGTTGAGATTGGACAACATTTACAAGAAAGCTTTAATTTTTGTCCCTCTCTCTGCTTACAGGAACGTGTGCATGCCCACTTATTAATGCAGGAGAGGTGAAGCCATGGCTGGCTTTCTGTTACTGCAGACCTGTGCTCATGGAGCCTTCCTTCTGCCAGTTGGTAACCACTCTCACTCCAATTCCCTTCTCTAAAGGAGAGCTTTTATTCCCCTCCTGACGTAATGGCCACACGGACACCTTGCAGGCTTCCCTTCCTAGACTAAAGCTTATTTTCTTTCTTTCTGCTTCCTGATTTTGAGTGGAAAATGCCAGTAAAGGCTAATGATGAATGTTCTTCAGCCATTCATGTGACAACAAGAAATACCAAGTTGGTAAAGAACTAACTTACATAGTTCTCAGTTATGTTTAGCTGTGGTCTTGGAGAAAACCGTATGTGTCCAGGCTGGTAATTTGTTTTAAAATTCTAATTCACCTTAGTGTATAAGTTATCTGCTTCTGAAGTACTTGGCTTTTTAACGGTATGATCCCATTTCTGCAAGCTAATTTTGGAATACTACAATAAGCAAAAGCCTGTTAAATTTCCAGCTCGACTGGGGAACACGACCAATTCAGCGATGGCTAAATGAAAATGCAGCAGTGCAAGCAGGAAAAGATGCACTAACTTGTCATGCCCTGAGGACCTTGTGGGGCTTTAGAGAGCCCATAGGTAATGAACCAAGAGGGAAGAGATCTTGTTCTCAAGCATTTAATATGCTGACTTCTATTTTTGCATGAAGGTAAGATGATGTGTTCAGAGCATGTGCTCAGGTCACCTTACCTGCCTTGTCACCCACTGGGTCAAAAAGGGCCTGTTTCAGTAACAAAGGTCATTGTTTCAGTAGAGTTGGGAAAAACAGGAGCTACAGCATTGCGTCTGCAGCTGATGTATTTATGCACTTCATTCTTTTCAGACAGGACACGAACCTGGATGGTTAATGGGGCTGTGCTGGGGTCTGAAAGACGATGTCGAGTTTGATGCAAGAGATCTGAGGTTTCTTTTGAACACATGTCACCAGGTTATAATCCCAAACTTCTCACCTTGCTGCGGGGACAGTGTGCAGTCCTGGTTTTTCTGTGTCTCCTCACAGCAAAGCGCTGTTACCCAGAATGGCAGCAAAGCTGGGTCTGGCTTCTTGTCAGCCAAAATGCAGAGGGATCCCTTCCCAGACAGCTCTGCATCTGTAATATATGATAAAACCATCATATTTTCAGAACAGAAAGAACTGATCTTGGGGATGAACAGAAGTGAAGTATTTCATCCTCATACCATCTTGTAATAATTTTTTTTAAATACTCACGGAATTCCTCTGCTGGCAAACCAGAGTGTCCTCCCTTTGTTTGCTTTGTTCTTTCCCAAGTCTCTATCAGTGCACGTGTGACTGAAAACAAACCTCAGTTTCCTCTGCTGGGAAGCTCTGAGCCCATCTGGAGGGGCAGAACTGAGGAACCAAGGGCAGAGTGCTGTTCAGCTCAGCTCAAAGGATGCTGCTGCTATGGTATGGCATAGCAGATCCACTGGAAGATGTCATGAAGGGGCAGTTGTGGCTCCCAGTCCACCCACACAACAAGGATGCCATGGAGCTGCTCTGACTCTGTCTTGAAGTATTTAGTTAAAAAGATGGAGGGCTTTGTTCTTTTGCTGTGCCCACCTGGGCCAGACCATCCCTCCCTGCACACAGGGGAGCCCAGCCCTCGTGGTGCACTCAGTTTTGGATATCTGCCCCAGTGCAGCTTGTGTTGTCCTATGCTGCCCGTGGGTAGGTGTCCTGAGTGCATCCCATGGCTCAGGGGTGGCTTTGCCAACAGCTGCCCAGTGTGCTGGTGGCAGGGACCCTGCAAATGGCCTCGCTGCCTATGGGCTCTGAGGCACAGGTCCTGGAGGGTGGAGCTGCCTTGGGAGGAGGTGTGCTCGGGGAGGCAGGGAGAGAGGGAGTCTGCTGGGCTGCGCGCTCTCTGTCCACTTGCTGCTGTGAAGGAATTTTTGACCTGAGCAGACCCAGCTTTTTATTATACCAGCGAAATTTCCAACTTGTTTCCTACTTGGAGGAGTTTAAGAATTCCTGCCAGCACTTTTCCAGGGGGAAGCCATGCCCTGCCACAGAGCCCTGCACCCGCTCCTGCTGACACTGTGCTTCCTGCTGCCCGCTGCGCTGGCAGGTAAGGGTCTGCGTTTGCATTTGAGCTCCAAAAGAAGAGGAGATCCTCACTAACTGCCTCTGCTCTCCTCCTGTCACTCCGTCTTCCTTTCCCTCCCTAAAAACTGCCATACGTATTTACTGAAATATGGTTGAGCGATGGAAGTTGATTTTGGAGTCGGTGGGTAGTGCTGAGTAAGAACGGACTCTCCATCCTGAGTCCATGTTTCTGTTGGGGAAACCTGAATGAATCCTGTCGCTTCTGTTAGGCTGAATAGCAGCAGTGCTTGTGTGAGTGCTGCTGACTGCAGCCCAGGAGCCAGGTGTGCTGCAGGACATGGCTGTGCTCTGCAGCTGGTGGGACTGCTTGTTTGTCTGCTGATGGTGGTGGGAAAGCATTCTGAACTGTGGAGAGAGACATTTTCCCCCAGCTCAAGACTGTGCTGATCTCTGGTGCCTTCTGTGCTCTCCCTGCAGCACAGCACTTCACTAGCACTGCAAGTACAGCAATGAAAGCATCTGTGACAACACTGAGCTCAGTCTAGAGCTGAGCTGTGTGCATGGTTTGGGTTTCGACCCGGAGGTGGCTATAATGAACAGCCTGAAACAGCAAACAGACTGCGAGGGGAGCAGGGTTGGCGTGAGCTCTGTTCTGTTGGGCACACTTTGTTGAGGAGGTTGTCAACTTTGGCCCCATCCGCTCCCCTTAAAGCCTCTGAAATGCGGACAGGACCTAATGAGTGGCTCAGGCCAATGTGACAGCAGAGCACAGCGCTCGCTTTCCTGAATTTTCTTCTGACTTCCAAGAGCTGGAGGAAGGCTGCGGCTCCTTCACAGCCCGTTCTTACATCGTGCCCAGCAGGAGGGCCTGGCTGGCAGCTGTACAGGTCTCTTTTTGGAGGGGCTGTCCTACAGGGAGGGGAGCTGGGCACTGCACCTGGCTGGAGTGTCTGCAGGGACGGAGCAGCAGCACTGCCACTGGTGTTCCCCACATCCCACTGCTCTAAGGTGACTTCTTGCTAGGAAACCTTTGAAAGTAACTACTAAGTAAGCCCTAAAAAGTAGATATATTCCTTCTCGAACACCAGGCTTTGGTTTTCCTCTACTGCAGCATTAATCATTTAAGCACCAAGTTTCAGTTTGTTCTGTGCTTGTGCTCCCAGGAGCAGTGGCAGCGCTCTTCCCGCAGACCAGGTGAGGTCTTTGTCTTAACTGCTTGCTTTTGCTCTGCAGACATCAGCTGCTTTTCAGTGCAACTGTGAGCTGAAAATTCTTCACTTCTATCTTAACTTCCCCGTGTTGGCTCTCCCTGTGGGGCCGGGAGCTTTGCACTGGTGGATGTGTGCGCGGATGCTGGAGCACAGCAGAGGCTCAGTGCTAACTCTTGCCTTTCAAATGTGAGAGGCCTCCTTACGTTTGTTCTGTGCTACCTCCGAGCTGGGCCCTGGGGAACAAGCCAAGGCTGTGAACTGCCCCAGAGCAGAACAGTTCTCTGCTGCGTACAAACAGTTACCCATCCCTGTCCTCTGCACGGGGCTTTTAGTGCACGGTGGAATTTTTCTGCATTCACTGTGTTAGAAAAGGAAATTTCCTGCCTTGTGCTGACAAAGAAGGGAAGAGCATGTAGGCAGCCCTCTGCACTCTGGCTGTGCGCACACACACACGCATGCAGCCCAGCC
Organism: Tragopan temminckii; assembly: GCA_028571105.1. NCBI lineage: Eukaryota > Metazoa > Chordata > Aves > Galliformes > Phasianidae > Tragopan > Tragopan temminckii. Next base: position 10,114 of record JAOWBP010060264.1, read on the forward strand.
TTTCTGTAAACAAGTTCCTTTCACATTCATCAGAACCGCAGCTCGCACTTCCAGCGCTGCACACCACAGGCTGCCCTTTGTGCTCCATCAAGGCCTCCTTTCAGCCCTGCTCTGGCCCCGTGCCTGCTGCGGCTACCTGGGGCCGGCCAGCCCCTGCCCTCCGTGTCGGCACAGCCCTGCTCAGCACGGCCTTCCCGTCCTCATGGACGTGGTTTCCATGTCTGGGCAGCAGAGCTTCATGCGGGCGCTGCTGGGCTGTGCTCTTCCCTCTGCTGGTTTCTGAATGGTGCCATCAGGGCTCTGCAACTGCAGAAAGTTGGGTGCCTCCGAACTGCTGAGCTCTTTCCGGGCTGCATCTGTCCAATGTGGGAAAGCAGCAGAGCCCCACAGCGTGCATCATCTATTGCAACTGGAAGAGATCAAACGGGGACTTCTGCACCTCCAAATCCTTTCCATTTCCTCTTCCTTCAAACATAGGTGGCACTGAACCCGACAGCACAGCGAGACTGCAAAGAGCGACTTTCTGCTCTTACTAAAGCTGATTTCTCTACAACTGCCTGAAGGATGGGGTGGGGGTTGGCCTCTGCTCCTGGGTAACAGTGGTAGGATGAGAGGGGGATGGCATTCAGCTGTGCCAGGGCAAGGTCAGGTTGGGTATTATGACAAATTTCCTCTCCAAAAGAGCAGTGAGGCACTGGCACAGCTGCTCTAGGAGCGGGGCAGTCACCATTCCTGGATGGGTTCAAGGAAAGGGTGGATGTGGCAGTGAGGGATGTGGGTCAGTGGTTGGACTGAGTGAGCTGAGTGGTCCTTCCAACCTTCATGATTCTGCAGGTTCAGAGCCCCGTGTGAAAGGGCAGGGCAGCAGGAGGGCTCTGCAAGGCCTTGCTTTGAGTCTTGTGTTTTGTATCTGAATGCTGATGTGGGCTCCTGGATTTGTGTTTTGAGCTTGCATGGAAATACATTACACTGCAGTGGGGTGGTTTGGGGTGAAAGCAGCAGAGCAGATGACTTTTGTTATGCTAAAGGGGAAAAGAATGGGAGAAGGCCTCATCTGAGGACTCTTTTCTGTTTTTGTTCTCAATGATAATATAGTGAGAGGGTTATTAGGAAGCTCTTGAAGTTTGAGCACTAGGACTTGAGCAGTAAATAGTTTGTAAACTTCTTAAAGCTGCAGTCATTCCAGCAGGTCTGTCCAGGCTGGATGCAGCTCTTTGTAGACAACTGGCTCAGCACTGATGCTCCTTGCAAATTACTGATGCTTACCATCTCCTGGCTGAGGTTACTGGGCTGGAGGTGGAGAGTTACTCCAGAAGGCACCTGGTCACCTCCTTGTAACCGGTGTAAAAAGATGCAAACATCTCCAGCCAAGAAGAAAAGCCCTGGGGTTCTGAAAGGACGTGAGCTGTGGAATTTGGCATCAAGTCAACCTGTAAGTGGCTGTGAGTGATGGACGGGTGTGTGACACTCAGGTTACAGCAGGTGCATTGCCTCTTGTCAGGAACGTGAGCACCTGTCCTCCTGAAGCACGTGTGTTTCTGTCTCCGCAGGCATCGCCCTGTGGAGGGGGAACGTCTCACTGTCATCTGTTGACAGACCTTGGGGGTAACGAGGTCCTGAAGTCAGCTTGTATGGGAAGTGGTGCTCACTGGTGTTGGATGGCTCCATCTGCCACACGGTCCAACCCTGAGGGTCCTTCAGATTTGTTCCTCCTTGTGGAGGTTTTTCCAGTCTTACCTTTCAGCTATCCAGTACCTGGGGTGCAGGAACCTCATTGCTGTGCAGGCAGCTCACCTACTTCCTTGCCGAGGATGGGACACAGCTGCCTTTGGTGCCCTCTGGATCCCCCGCAGTCCGTGTAGCTGTAGTCTCGGTGGGTTTCTGTATTGATCAGTAAACCCATTCTGTTATTTCTTTGTAGCGTAGTAACCAATGTCTTTTTCTGGCCTCAGCCATAACGACTATTGCAGAGAGGATGGGTACGCAGTGCAGCAGGGGAGAAAGAAGAGGTGCCGTCTACTTGGCCTGCTGGCCAGCACTGGGTTACTCCTACTCTGTTTTTCTCTGCGTTCCGTCTCCACACCGTAAAACCCCAATAATTCAGATTGTTCCATGTCTTTCCCTGAAGTGCTTCCAAGTGTGTTTGGGTGTTCTGTAGAGTGTCAGTAGAGTGTAGAGGCAGTTACTGCTGGGTGAGGTCCCGCAGGGCAGCAGGCAGTGCAGGGGCACCCACCCATACCCTCTGTGTGCCCACCTGCTGAGCTGCCTGCGGCAAAGCAGCCCTACAGGTGCCGTGGGTGGGTTTCCTCACAGCTGGCTCTGACCCTGAGGCTGCTACAGAACTCAGGTGTTCCACACCTGCCCTTGTGATGGATAAGGTGTTTGAGCGTGTTTCTCAGTAGCTCTTTATTTCTAGAGTTCTTCTGTGAACAGGAGCAGCAAATGCTACTTTGCTGTTGATACTTGGCTTTCAAGTTTCAAGACCTCTATCCAGGTCTTAAAAATCACCAAGATCATTAAAAAAAAATAAATTAGACTGCTTCCTCCTTACTTGGCTATCAGAAAGAAGTCCTGTGCCCTGCTCTGAGAGCTGTCGTGATTTCTCCAGGAGCAATGTGTTCCTATAGGGGATACAGAAGAGGTCTCTGCGCCGTGGTACTCTGTGGAAGGGATGCGTATCTCCAGCCCTGCAGGGTAGGGTTGGTGGGGCCATGCTGAGGGTACGGGTGTTTCTGGGGAGCCACTGTGGGGCACAGAACTCTTGTGGGGAACCCAGGATGCTGCCTCCGATGTGGGTGTCATGGATGGGCTGAGTGTGTAAGGATGCAGCGTTGCTGCCGCTCCACAGTGCTGCCCTGGGTGAGTCACTGTGGGAATTGCACAGAGCTCAGCCTAGGGCTGCTGGGCTGCTGCTGGGGCCAGAGCTAAGCTGGGAGCTCAGTGGAAGTCCCGTCGTGTCCTTGGGTGCAGAAAAGTCTTTCCTGATCTACCCCAGAGCAGCACCCTGGTTCTGCAGGCAGCTCTGAGGAAGGCCAGAGCTGCTCCTTGGTGCTTGCTGGGACTTGAGATGCCGCTGCCAAGCGCAGAGCAGTGGCTGGAGCTGCTCCTCCAGTGCTCACCCCTCCTGCAGAGGCAGCCCCATGTGGGCTCCGGGCAGCCTCGCAGGGCTGTCGCTGCGCAGGGCTCGCTGTGCTGCTGCCAGGTGACCCCGTCCCTCCGGCACACGGCAGCTCTGTGCCTCATCCCATGCTGTTGGCTCTGCCTCTTCTGCCCTTTCCTTCCCGGCCCGGAGAAGCGCCGTGTCGGTTCAGGTGGGTCCTGGCGTTGGATGCTGCTCATTTTTTCCCGTCTCTCCCGTCGCCGTGTGACATTCCCAGCGGTTTCACAGGGAGCAGTGGAATGTCTCCTGCCGCCGCCAGGGCCCACCTCAACAAGCCGGCCATTGATGGCAGCGCTGCGCTCAGCCACACGCAAACAGGGAGGGCCGTGGTGCGTTCCCCAACCCCACGGGGGGAAGGAATAACAGGATGTGAATGGCAACATCAGAGCGCGGTGCTGCTTTCATCTCCTGGCACGGTGTGGGGGTGCAGAGGGAGCTGGGGCTCCCGATGTGGTCCGTGTGCTGTGCACCCTCTGCATGCCGTGCCGTGTGAGCGCACTGACCCGAGCCGCCCGCACGCAGCAGTGACCGTGGCTGTTCCTCTCCCAGCAGAGCACCCACGGGGCCCGCTGCCCACGCTGTGGAACGAACCAGCCGAGCTGCCCTCCGGATCCGGCCCCTTCGATGCCACCACCACCGCACGGCTCTCGGATGCCACGGCCTTTGCCCCGTACACCTCCGAGCTGGAGCCCGAGGACACCACCCACCTGCACCGGCTGGATGCTGGGGACGGTACGGGGCTGCCGCTCGGGAAATCCTCGCTGTGCGTTTGTCCTTTCTGGGCTGTCACTTCCTGGCAAGGGGCTGGAGGCGGCCTGTACCCTCCTCCATACCGCTGTTGGGAGGCACTGCCTGCTCAGGGCCATCTCCCTGTGGATAGGTCTTGCTGTGCAATGCCCACCAGCCCCAGAGCAGCTGCCGTGGCCTCCTCCTGCCCCATGTCCGCACTAGGCACTGCGAACACCTGAGCCCAGGCAGGAGCGTGCCTGGAATTCCGCTCTTGAAAATAGGGTGTGAGCAACTTCACTGGCACCTCAGCTACAGCAGCCTGCTGCTGTGCAACAAGCATGCTCCGGGGGTGGATGTAACAGGAAAGCAGAGTGCTGAGCATCCCATTAGTGCTGGCTGTCCATGTCCCTGGGAGCTGGCTGGGGACTGGGAGCCAGGCAGGAGCCCACAGCACGGGGCCACACTGCAGCTGTGGGGGACAAGGGTACTGGGACAGCCGGGAAGGGAGGGGGGACAGGAGGGTGTCCTGGGGGCCAGGATGTGCAGGGCAAAAGGAGTGAACTCCACTGCCCTTCCCCTCAGGGACCCCCCAGCCTCACCCCACTGCAATTTCTGTCCCTGCAGGCTCGCTGGGGCCCGGAGCTATCGGTGCCATTGTCATCGCCTCCCTCCTGGGTACGTCTGTGCTCGTGGCCTTGGTTGTCATCACGCTGAGAAAGTTCTCTGCCTCCTGAACTCAATAAAAGATTTCTGTACCACAACAGCCCTCTGTCTGCTCCCCATCTGCTGCGCTCACACTGCTCCTCGTGTGCAGCTCTGCTGGGAGCACAGCCCCGCCAGCTCCACTGCAGCAGTATCAGTCCACAGCTGGGTGGGCTACAGAGGTAATGGTGCTGGGGATCGCTTTGCACAGCATTCCTTGGTGGGAAAGGATTGCACAGGTGTTGTAAATCACCCCAACTCTCCCCCTGCGTCACCCAGCCCCACGTTTTCATCCCTCCCTTCTTCCACCCCCTGCCAGTGGTCCCACTCCCCTCAGCGGTCGCACTGTGGCGGGGACCTGCGGCGCCGACAGGGAGGAAGGAGATGCCGGCATGCTGCTGTGGTGCTGGCTCACTCAGCTGTATTTCATCACACAGAAAACGAGACGACGAGAAGTTCCCCTCAGTGCCCTGCAGCAGCCTGGCAGAGGCCGCGGGGGCTGCAGCTGCACACCCATGAAAAGGCGTGCATGGCTGGGTCTGAGGAAATAACACTGGATGCCACTTGGTGCCTGGAAATGGCACGGCCTGTGCTTAGGGTCTGAAGTCATAAGAAGTCACAACAGAGCTGGAGCGAATCCAGGGTGTGAGGGAACAGCATGTGGGCAGCACTGGGCCCCTCTCCTTCCCACAGGCAACACAGCCAGGTGCTGGTATCCTGACAGTGGGGAATCTGGGCCCCTCCACTGGTGAACAGCTGCTTCTAGTGGGTGAGGGAGCACTTCCGTACTGTTAGCCCCTGTGGGGCTTCAGCACAGGGCTGTGCTGGCTGTGGCTCTGCTAAACAGGATGGGCTGTGATGTGCTCAGTTCAGCGGGTAACTTGGAGGGCTGCCTGAGGCTGGAGCTCCTCTGGGGATTGTGTGGGAGATTTTGCAGCTGCTGCAAGGTCTGAACCCAGACCTGGAGGTCTGACTGTGCTCAGACAGTGCCTGTGGGGGGCCTGACTGGGGGCATCCCCATCAGGTGAGCCCACTGCATCAAGCTGGAGGCTGCAGACCTGTCCCAGCCCTCCCTGGGGCCCTGTGTGTGTGATGGCATGGAGCTGGCTCAAGGGAGGACCCCTTCTGTGCTCCTTTTGTTGCTGCAGCTTCCCCCAGCTGCATCCTGGGCTCACTGCACACCTCTCGCATAACCAGGACCCCACACTGAGCTGTGTCCCCTTCTGGAATACAGCCTGCACACCGCTGCAGCACACGGCAATGCCTAGAAGGCTCCTTGCTGCGTTACAGAAATGCCCAATAACCCCGATTCCATAACGGGTGGTGGCTGCAGCTCAGGACCAGCACAGCCCACGCTGTATGCCCAGTGCTCTCTGCTGTGGCCACATGTGGGGCTGTTTGGAGCGCTGTGCCCTGGGCTTCATGCGATGCTCAGTGCCACAACTGGAGCAAGTGATGGTCCGGCTCTGCTTGCGACAGAGGACTGCGTATATACATGAACTGTACAGGGAGGCTGCACACAGCTGGAGGTGTGGGTTACAAGCATGCAGGCGTGTTGCTGAGCCTTCTACCATGCAGCACAGCAGCTCCTGGGGTGCTGTCACTCACTGCATGGTGCTTGCCCTCTGGCACTCCTGGAGCCCTGCAGCATGCCACAGTGGGCACAGCAGAGACCATGTGCAGCCCGTCTTCCCAAAAGCATCGGATCAGCCTGGGAATGCCATGGTGCCACGCTTCTGCAGCAGCTGAGGGAGGGGATGAGCCATGGGGCAGGGCCCAGATGTGCTTTGAGGCCTTCAGGTGAGTAGGAATGGAGGTTGGGGCCTCTGAGGTGGGGCTGCTGGTGGAGCAGGGCTGTGTTCAGAGCTCTTCAGAGCGCTGGGGAGCAGATTGAGGGTCTACCCAAGAGATGTCTTCTTCAACTTCACTGGGGAAATCCTGGAGTCCTGGGGGCTTCTCCCAGGCCTGGTGCCAGCGGGCTGTGTGAAGGGATGCGAGATGGTTCCTCCGCTGGAATTCCCATCCCTATGAGGTGCAGCTTTAAGAGAGCCCCTAACTCAAACGGTAGCAATGAGGTGTGAGTGGACGATGCTAATTGCTGAGTTCCATTTACTGCCCCGGGTTCCCTTGCTGGTTGGCAGGGCCTTCGTGTGGTGCCAATTTGGACTCATGCTCTTTGGAAAGGGGTGATTTCAGCCAGCTTGAAGCACTGCTCTCCAAGGAAGGCTCAGCACTGCAGAAAGCACAGCAGGTCGCCTGGGAACTGAGGTCCATGCGTTCAAGGGTGGACATGCTTGGTGTGGCACACCAGGTCCCGTGCCACGGCCCCCAGCACCGCGCTGTGTCCCCCCAGCTGGCAGCCTCTGTCCTCTGCCCCTCTCCCAGGGGCGCTCCCCCCACTCGGGGATGCCAGCAGTCATTGGCGGTTCCTGCTGCCCAGTTTCCTCCGCTGGCTGTCATCTGACTTGTGCACCCGGAAACATTCCTTCAAGTTCTGGGCTCGGATTTTGGGGTTCAGGATCTCCTCCCCGATAGAACTGGGGAACCAGCCCCTCTCCTGGTCATGAAGCCGCTCCCCAAATATCCAGCCTAAGCAGAGACAGAGACAGGGTCAGTGAGGAAGGACAGACCGTTGCTACCACCCTGGGACGGCTGCTGTGAAAGAGCCTGCAGAGCTGGCGGTGCCTTCTGGAAGCTGCTGTTGGCTGCTCAGGGTAAGAACAGCTCTGGGTTACGCACTGGTGGCTACATCAGCCCTGCCCCGACCCAGAGCAGCCTGGATTTGCAGAGCATTAGGAGGAGGCGGTAACACCCTGCTCTGCTGCCAGCTTTCTCAGCTGCAATGCTGACATTGCCTTCTCTCTCTGTGGCCAAAGGACCCCTCCTGGCTGTTCAGCAGCTGCCTGCCCAGGGAGGAGCCCACCCTTCCACGGCTCCTGTCCCACCCCCTGTACCATCATCTGTCTTGTCCAGGATGTTGAGGACGTCAGCCAGCTCCAAGGACAGCTCATCCGGCTGCTGGGCCACGTAGGGGTGGACACATTGGATCTGCGGGCAATCTGCAGGGGGACAGGGTGAGAGTGAGACATGGACTGAGGCAGAAGCAGCTCAGGTGGGCTTAACTCTGTGGGCTCTGCAAATGTTTCCTCTGATCCGGTGAGAAACACCACTGAGGGGTGAGGGAAGGCACAATGGGGAGGTGTGCTGCAGGGAAGGGAGCCGGGCACAAGTCCTTGCACTACCATCCACTGCGCAGCACAGAGGGGTGGAGAGTGCTGGGCAGCCCAGCCTGGGCTGGAGGGGAACAAAGTCAGAGCCAGGCCTGGAGACAAGTGAATGTTGGTGGAAATGCAAAGGGAGCCCAGGCAGAGGCTGGCTTTCAGAGGGCTCCAGCCTGGGGCTGGATGGGGAAATCAGCACAGAAGGGGCCCTGGGTGGAGGTGAAAAGCTCCTGGACACCGTGCAGTGACTCTTACCAGAAAGTCTGGATGTAAATGAAACAAACTTGGTTCGCCGGTTTGGGGCCAGTGAAATCATCCAACGCTTCATCTCACTCCTGGACAAAGGGAAGAATTGGAGGCCATGAGCAGGAGAAAGTCCTGGAGACAGCACCTCTCCCACCCAATCCTGAGCTCCTGATGCTGCAGGCTGATCCTGCAGCCTTGCACTCAGCTCCCTGCAGGGCTCTTTGGATTCTCCCTGCAGCACCTGGCTTGTCGTAGCCCTACGAGGGGCCCACCTGTGCTCTCATCCTGCCCCTGCAACCAGCTGTGCCCAGACATGAGGACAGCTCCTGGTGACAGCAAAGCCCAGCCAGGGCACTAGCTGCAAGCTGCCACTGAACAGGCTGTCATTGCCGTGTGGGTTCAGAGCTGGGAAACGCTGCAAGATCTGCGAAACAGATGCATCAGTCTCTCTTTGGAACCCACTTCCCTCTTCTGTTTGTTCAGTTTTCTGTTTGTGCCTCGTACTGGCCAGATCTCTCCTGCAGCTCTGGAACAGCAGCTTGCAGCAGTCCTGCATCGCTTCTCTGTACACCAGAGCTGTTGGCAAGCTGTGTGCTGGTTCTCACACTCCCTGTGTCATCCTAGAGACAGAGCGGGTTGCAGAAGCACATAAATGCAAACAACTCCCTGAGCAGAGGCAACCCTGGCCTGGTTTATCATCCTCTGCACAGCTCAGTCTCACAGACGTCAAACGTGCGTGTGCCCTGCATAATGTGACTGACATCTCTATTTTCAGTACAGCAAAGTTGCAGTCACATGCCTGGGAGGAAGGTGCAGCTGCTCGCTATGCTGGGGGCCCATCTCCCTCATCCTGGTGTTGCACTGTGCTGAGGGGGTCGGCTGCAGCCCCAGGCCTGCAGGATTGTGTGGTCTCAGGTGGGGCTGCTCTCTGCCCAAGATGTCAAGAGCTGTCAAACAGCAAAGTAGCATCAATCAGAAGCTGTGTGACCTCCAGTAGCTGTGAAACTGGTGGTGCATGTATACTTATATAACACCTCTAATTGCATAGAGCTGTGCCTAGAAAACTGTAAGCCTGCTAAGACTCGGGTCAATGAGAAAGTCAGGCCCTGAACTCCAAAACAATCATGCTTGTGTTAGTACAGCTGAATCATTTGCCCAGTATTGCTGGAGCCTGAAGCAAAAAATTTGCTAGCTAAGAATATTGTACACAGGGAGATGAGGAGGCCTGGAGCAGCAGAAGGGCTGCTGCAAGACTGGGATCAGCTGTGGATGGTGCTGAGGAAGAGTCCTCTTCTCACACTCTCACCTGCAACCAGGAGCCACTCTGCTTCACAGCTGCTCAGGCATGGCTCCCACCCCTGTGGGCGAGCCAGCTTCACTTATGCCTTCAAGTAGGAGAGACTGAAGGCAGCCTCACAGGCGTGATGTATAGGGCCAGCTCTGAAGGCCTAAGGCTAGCTGCAGCAGTGGCACCCCTGCCTGCCTGGTCCTGGTGAGCTGTAGGAGCTGCTCCCCATGCAGACAGGCCGCTGCCCTTGTGGAGGTGCAGGGAGCGTGCGGTGCTGAGCCCTGTGCAGTGCTGGCACGGTACTCACTGCGACGATGCCTTCAGCATGTAACTGGCCTCCCGGTCATCAGCATTCTCCAGCAGCCTCAAGATGAAGACATTGGCCAAACTCTGCCCCTGGTCTTCTAACTCCTCCACCCGAAGAAGCCCCCGGGGTGCTGAGTCGAACACTTGGTACTTGTCTCTGGGAGAGGTTAAAGGGGAGATAAGGAAAAACTGCAAGCATGACAAGACAGTTTGGCTTCATCCGCTCAGATGTGTACCTGGGGACAGACCAAGCACCTTCGTATGGCAGGAGGAAAAGGGATGAGCAGTGGTGAGAGACCCTCTCCTTGCTCAGCTTTTGTTGTCCCACGTGGCCTAAAACAAGTTGTTTGCTCTGTTGTGTGACCCATGCACTGTGCTCCTTCAAAGGGGTCTGTGAGGTTCAACTCATTCCTATTTGTCAAACGCCTCTATGTTTTTTGGATACAAGCTGTCGCAGAAGCAAAACATTTCCAGGCATGCAAACACTGCAGCGACACGTTGACAAGAAACAGGACTGCCGAGATGCTCCCTGCTGGTGAGTGCAGTTAATGCCACAAAGAACGTGCTGTTCTCTGGGCCCTGTTTGTGCTGCTGTATTTCACTAGTCTCTACTGCACAAAACACAGTCCTAAGCACCGCAACATTCCTGAGGCAGGTTACATCATGTCAAATGTAACTGCTAGCTGCAGGCATCAACTGATACCCCTCCCTGCTGCTCATATTTTCTGGACTCTTTTCTTAGAAATGTAACTGACTAAATGTGAGCTGTTCCTCCGGCAGCGATGAGTCAAAGCTCACTCCCTGACAGAAAGACAGGCCTCCTGGATCGGCCCACCAGCCGCTGGAACTCACTGCCACCCCACAGAAACTGGCTGATACACATTTGCTTACCCTGCTGGGAGACCTGGCCTGACATCTGTGTGAGCCCTGCTTGCCATGAGGCTTCATCTGGAGAGAGCGGTGCTGCCCCTGAGCAGCCAGGGCTCACTGATGGTGCTTACAGAGGACTCGGAGTGCCCACGTGCTGCCTGAATTTTGCACTCACCCCGGAATTTGCCGGCAGATGACCAGCAGATCGTTGAAAAGGAACAGGTAGATTTCTCTGAAGAGTTTCTTGGTGCGAAGCGTCCGCGATGTCTTTGGGCCATTCATTTGCTGCAGTTCCCCCTGCTTCAGCAGCCAGCGGGAGTGAGAGATGATGGGCACAGACTAGGAGCGAGATAAAGAAGGCCAAGATCAGAAGAGCAACGAACTCGTGGACTTGAGTGGTTAAGATGCTGAAAGCAGTGGGAGATGCAGAAGGAAGTGAGTTCCCACCAGAATGACTCGCACTGCAGAAGATGGAGAGCTACACAGGGAGCAGTGTGCTCTGCCACCCAACCCACAGCCCAGCACAGGGCCTAACTGCTATGATGGAGACACAGCAGGGGCCCAACAACGAGCAAACAGTTGAGGACACTGGTGCTGGAGTGCCAAGAGCTGGATTTAAACACCAGGCTACGCCCTGCAAACCCGATCCTGTCTCTGGTACATCTGATGTCTCATCACCTGGGCTGAACCTTCCTGGCCAGAGAGGCTGTCTTTAAAAACAGTTGGCTTTTTGGCTAAAAGAGAACACGTTAAATGAGTTCTCACTGGTTGAGTTGCCCAAGCAGCAACAACAGCACTTCTGTTAGAGCTTTACCACACACCAGGGCAGTGAGGCCCTGGCACTGCTGCCCAGAGAAGTGTGGCTGCCCCATCCCTGGAGGTGCTCAGAGCCAGGCTGGATGGAGCCCTGGGCAGCCTGAGCTGGTGGAGGGCAGCCAGCCCACGGCAGGGGTTGGGGCTGGGTGGGCTGTAAGGTCCCTTCCAACCCAAACCATTGTGTGATTATCTCGAAAACAAGAACCCCAGAACAAAGCATGTCTAGTATTAGAAGAACACTATGTTTTTGGTCAAACAACTGAAATACTGGAAATACCCCTTCCACCTTCACTCCTTCTCTGTGCTCACCACACATGCTGCAGTGCAGCCTTTCTTTCTGTGCCCTTGCACTCCTTATACCCCATGTCAGTGCCAAGGACAGCCTGCTCCACAGCCGACCTGGCCCTGCCTGGCATCACCACTGCAGCTGGGGAGAGATGAAGGCAGCCTCGTGTCTACTGCAGCCCAGTGCCATCCTGCAGACTGTGATCTAAGTGGATCCAGAACAGATCATCAGCAGGTAATTAGAGCCTGTACTTAATGGATAAACACAAGGATGAATTACAAATTGGAAGATAGCCTTCATTTTTGCATTTTCCAGCTTTGAAGTGTTTTGCTTTTTAGCTTTAATCTCCCTATAATATAATTTATAATGTAAAACAATAGCTGAAAGCTGACCTACATTTTGAAGTGAGGTGAGAGCCAGACGGAGTGCTGGAGCAGGAGCTGCCCATGACACACAGGCAGGCTGATGCCAGCACATCACCCCTGTATGGGCACAACACTCTGGCTCTCGTGCCCTGAGATCACACGCATCAAACTGCAAATGCGGTGCCTGCAGCAGTGCATCTCCTTCAAAGGCTGCAGCAGGGCAGTGTGGACAGCAGGGCACTGCCACAGCTAAATGGCACTGAAGGGGATGTGGCTGAGCTACTATGCTCCTAAATATGCATGTGCAATGCCAGGATACTTTTGGTTCACTGCCTCTGTGGGGGTGCTACCAACCCATGCTCATACCTTGATCTTAAATTCCAGTTTCTTCTGGATGCTGATCATCTGCTCTGTTCGGCTCATCTTCCTGACGCCTTCATTGCATGCTTTCACCACCTGGCAAAAAGAGAATAGAAAAGTTTGCTTTCAGTGGTCTAAGCAGCTAAGAGATGTCAAGCACAGAAAGGCCTGATCCTGAGGGGGAAGAGCTTTGCTACAACAGGAACTGACCAAGCCTAGGACTTTCATCAGCAATGTGTCCACGTGGGAAAGGGAAAAAAACAACCAAACCCAAAAAGCAGCACCCAGAAGATGCTGCAGCTGGAGGCTGAGTTGTCAGATGGCCACATTCAGGTACCAGGCAAGACAACATTAAGCAGCACTCCTGGCTGTGCAGAAAAGGGAATGGTTTGTTTATCAGATCCTGACACACCAAACATCTCCTTCTCCCCATTCCCAATGCTTGAAAGTAGAGGAACACACACAGTATGATCTTCAAGAGGAGAACAAATCCAAGGATCTTCATTTCGAAGACGGAAGTGCTGTGGTTCTGCCAAGCAGCACCAGGTGCCCAATTTATGAGATGTCTCAGGGAGAGATGTTCGTGACAGTCCACCTGCGTTCTGAGTACAAACTTCTAATAGGAAAAAAAACCCAAATACAACACGCAGGCACTGCCCTGTTACAGGAACTGTAACCTAGATGTCACTGCCTGTTTCATAAGGAACTGCTCTCTTGAGAACTTGTTAGGTAGAAGAATTATGTTGAAGAACACGCACTGCTTCTTTTACTGAAAAGTCAGTAAATCAGAATATCAGCAACTGAAACCAAGATCTGCTTCTGCCCATCCATGAAGATAGTTATGGGAAAATTAGGCATCAAATGGCCACTGCTGTGATGTCAGCATCTAAACTTAAACATCTACAGACAAGTAACTATGTAAAGACAGTTATGAAAGTGACGATGGGTCCCTGACAGATGAATACAAAAAGAACGTTTTTTCCACCAGCAACCCACAGTAACAGCCCTCCTCGAGCTCTGGACCAGTGGACAATAACTGGCTGCCAGAAGCAAGGAAGGATTCTGGAAATATAAAGTACTGCACACTAATCATCATTGTTACGGCCTCTGTTTTTATCCTCAGTGATCTGCAGAGAGTACATTTCCTGGGACAGTTTAGAGCAAGTCCAATAGCCTACTTTATTTTAATATCTCAGTCGTAAGCTGCAGCCGTATCCTCAGGCGGATGTTTTAATGCAATTTCCAGCTTGAAATACTTAAAGTGAACTGCAGGATTCAACAGATAACTCCAAGCTTCTGAAGGCCACGAAGAGAAGAGGATTCAACTTCTCAGTCCCTGCAGCACCCTGCTCCATCCACACAGCTGCCTGCAACTCCACACCTCTCAAACATTAAACCCAAAGGTGGGATTCAAAGGGACAACTTCAGGAGTGAATGCAGTCTGTATGTCTTTTCTGGGGTGAAACTTACAACAATTCAATCTTAATGGCCTTCAGATAGGCTCATTCAAACTTACTGTTTCCAGCTCCTTATGTGCCTCCAGGGCAGTGGTTTCCCTCTCAGATTTCTCTTCCACTTTCTTCAAAATATTCTGCAGAGGAGCAAAAGCTGTGTTAACTGTGATCCCAGTGTGACAGCACAGAAGGGTCTTTGCTCTCCTTGGGGTTATTTCTGTCCACCGGGCTAATTACAGGGAGGATGACAGAGCACAGCTACTCTTACCTCTGAATTTCTGGTTTTTGTTAAAGCCTGTTCCATCTGGCTACAACCGAATATCTAAAAAGTAATGCTACTGTTTTATAAAAGTGAAATAGCTGGACCTGCTGCTAGCAGACAGAGCTACTGGAAAGCCAAGAGGTATAAGACTTTTTGGGACGGAGCTGTTTCCTCATCCCTAGGTGCATGTGGTTAGAGATGCACAGGGGAAGGTGGCTGCCACAGGCTGGCAGCAGACACCATGATGTAGGGTAGTACATGGCTTTGGGGTTGTTTTATGCTGAGCACTTGTACAGCAGCATCTTAACAATCAGGCAGCTGGTTACTGTATGGCTGCTGCCCCTTCTCAAGTTCCTCTTCAACTCTTATGTTCAGCGAAACGTGGCAAATTCAATGTGAATTTGGAGGTGTTCTCTCACTGACTGAACAATTTTCCATAGCTGAGAATGTTCAATTCTGTGGAAAGGCTTCAGCCAGCTCTAGGTTTACTTGTGGCTGTACCTCATTTGCTACTGTTGAATAGAATCCCAGGAGTGATGCGGATGACCTCTGGGCAACACAGAAGAGCAAAACTGTACCTGCACCAGTAGCTTGAGCCGAGTGATCCTTTGAAATGGCAGAATCAGGAAGGAAGAAAAGGATAAGCCTCTGCACATGGGATCCAGCTCCAGCTGTGTGATCACCTCCCGGAAAGCTGGTTTGTCCTGGCTGAGGGGGAGAGAGACAGCGTGAGTGCTACCCTGCCTGCACCTCTGCTGGGTGAGGACCCAGGAGCACACAGCCCCAGAGACGGCATCTGCCTAACTTTTCCCGAGAGCAGAAAAGAAGGAAGGAGGAAACTGAATGCTTCTAGGTATAGTTTGGTTTAAATCCAGAACTATTTATAGCGTTGGGGGATGGAAAAAATAGACTTTTAATGTAGAAGCCATGGTAGTGCGTTCACATGTGTAGCACATCTAGCTCAGCAGCATACGCTGCACTGCGTGCGTAGGTGTGTGTGAATGGGGTGTGTGTCCAAGTAGATGAGTCAGAGGAATAATTATATATCTTTACACAGTTGGATCTCTGTGACAAGGTGGAATTCACAGTCATAAGAATAAGGCAAGTCACAGAACTTGGCTACTCCTGGCTGCTTAGCTGGAGGATGGAAATCACTATCTGGCCTGAGAAGAGCGCACGCCATCCCTGGATCTTCCCTGAGGGTGCACACAGTAGGTGAGTCCAAGCAGCCTCAACAGCTGCAGCCAAAAGCCAGCACCTCCTGGCAGTTCTGGGGCCCGGCCCAAGGAGGACACAGGCAGCTGAAGCCACAGTTAGCAAAATCAGCACGGATGCAAAGACATCACTAACTGTGCAAAACCCACCTTCACTCCATGTAACTCAGAGCACTCTGACAGCAGCTGCTGTAAGTGCTTCTCAGTGCTGCAGCAGGTGCCTGTGTCACCATGCCACTGCCACAACAGAATGGATCTGAGTGCGTCCTGGGACACGGCCAAAGTGGGAGCAGCTGTGAAACATTCAGGCTCCACATTCATCAAAGTGCTGCAAAATTCCCTTTGCTTTGTGTTCTCCCTCATACAAAAAAAAAATTTAAAAAAAGCTTCTCTCTACATTCCTATCTCCCACGGCTCCTTCTCAAGCTCACCCAATCCAGACTACGTCTCTTTCAATTCCAAGTGTTTAGCTAATGACTCCAGACATGGTGTCTATATTGCTCTCCTCCGACTCAAGGAAACCCTTCTTTTGGGAAGAACAGTTGGCCAAGCTCAGCAGAAGCCGCTTAGAGTATGCTGGGTTTATTTGTTGGGCTTTTTTTCCTCAAAAGTCGGAGAGCAGAGAAAGGAAAGGATTAGGGCTCATTACACTCCCCCGAACCAGCTGCTGCTACAGGGAGGAAGCAGTGCAGTGCGTGCAATGGGCTGTCCTGAACGGATCCAGGACATCATAACTGAAGAGAAATTAATTCTCCTGCTCAAAGACAGGCTTGTAGGGCAGTCTTTGTTTTGAGACGATAGAAGAGAATTCCTCCCGGACCAGAAGCCTGACTGAACTTGAAAAATACTGCAAAAATATGTTGGATTCTATCCTAAGGCCTAGATAGCGCCTGTATTTATAATACCGGAATGTGATGAAAATGGCTTTTTTTTTTTTTTTCAAGAAATGTTGTTCTTCTGATAAGTCTTCTCAAGTGTGGGAAGGTTCAGCCTCGTTGAGAAGCTTAGGAAAAGCAGTGGCTGTTCTTGCCATCAGGGAGCTGCATTGTAACCTCGGCCTTTCAGTCTCTTGCCTCCACTTGCAGTTTAAGAATGTGTATGTTTCACAAGTGTGTGTTCCCACATCCATCATAGCTACTTCCCACAGCTGGGAACTGCTGGCTCCGAACTCACTTGGTATGTTACTTGCCTACTCTGTCACCCCACCCTTACCCTTACTCTAAAGCCTTTTAATTGCATCAGTGAAGTGAGAAATCCTGTTTCTGTACCATTTAGCACAATCCAAATTAGCAATCCAACAGCTGAATCTGTAGCCTATGCAATTTCATTACAGCACCAAACACGGGAACTCACAGAAGCTGCTTGTAAGTTCTCTCCTGGTAGGTCTGGTTGGAGACATAGGTGATGTACACAGAGAAGTGATCAACTGTATGCTGGTACACAATATCGCACACATCCGAGATCACAATATTCTCCTCAACCCGTCGCTCCAGGTCCAGCAGGAAGCTAGATGAGAAAACCAGTGCTCAGTTTAATTATCACCTGCACGTCCAACACAATCCCCACTTCTGCCCCTGGGGCTGAAAGCAGTGAATGTGTCACTAAGCTTTTGGAAAAGACTGGGTAGCAGACTGCTTGCAGTCAGCTCTTGCATCCCTCTGCACACAAGCTTAGTTAACGAGATGCCACTCAGCTTGCCAAAACTCCAGCAGCAGTTGTCTTACCGCTCACTAACAGCCTTGACATCCAGGACGTTGGAGAAGAGGATGTGTGCCTCAGACTGGTGTAAGATCTTTTTCAGACGCTCATTCTCCATGAAATGAGACACCAGCAAATTCAGACTCTTGCAATACGAGGCTTCGGAAGTAACCAGCTCAAACATTGCCTGGGGAGGAACCCAAAAAAGGACATCAGCAGGTCTGTTCTACAGTTCGTGCTCACATAGAAGCACTCCATAGGCTCTCCCCACCTCCCCAGTGTCACCGAGTCTGACCTGAGGCTGCCTCAGGACCCCCTGTGCCCCTCGTCACCATGCAGCACATCCCTCTCCCTTTGGGCAGCTCCCTTAGGCACACCCTCCTTGTGACAGCACCGCCTTGTAGCTCTGCTTGCTGGGGCTTGTTGTGCTGTGCAGCAAGGTTTCGTTGCACCATCAGTGCTCTTGTTTCAGAAAAACCACAGTGTGGGGGTTGGCACACAGCAATCCCAGCACGCCATACACGCTCCTTGGGGCAGAGCTAATACAAAAACACAGCTGTGGTGCTCCAAGGCCCTGTGTGCTGCCCGAACCTAAGGAAATCCAGCTGTTGCTGCCCAAGGGATGCTGCCTGGTCAAGCCTGGCCACACTGTTTCTGACACAGGCACAGGAGCTCCTAACGATTACTGTAAGCTATAAACAATCTCCGAATTGCTTTTTCTGTGAAGGGAGAAGTCTCTGGCAAGCAGCTTGCTTTCCTCAGGCCAGGGACGTAGTCTGGGGAAGCAGAAAGAGAAATGGGCGGTTTGATCCAGAGATAAATCTCAAGTTAATGAGCTGAGGATGTAAAGCCTTCTGCCTATAGCACGTGCCACAGGGACAGTCCTCATTTTCTCTCCAGGCTGTGTGCAGTGGTAGATAAAGCAAGTGATTATCGACACAAACACTGAATCCATTACTTTAAGTAAGATTAATTTAAGATTCTCGCAAGAGCTTTGATGCAGCAGAAAATCATTAGCTCCTCCAGACATTTCTTGATGAAGGTGCATCCTGGGGCTGGGCCATGCTATCATTACAGAAAGGTTAACCTGTTGGTAGCAAAGTCTTCCTTCGTTCCCCTTAAAGCTACTTTGCCAATGCAGTCCCCCAGTGCCCACAGCTCCTCTGCTGCATGCTGGCGAGGAGGAGTGGGCCCCGAGCCCCACCAGCCCTGGGGCTGCATGAGCAATGCAGAGCCAAGCAAGTCCAAAGGAACAGAAAGTAGGTACAGTATTTTTTTGTTTGTTTTTTTTTTGCTGTACATGTGGAAAAGTATCTTCTAAATTAGCAGGGAGTGTGTCCTGTGAACTGATTTGGTTGTTTGGTGGTGGCTGGTTTTTTTAAAATCTTATTTTTAAAGAAATGATTTGAAACTTTCTGTTGATCACTTTTCGGTCTTTTCCTGGAGCTGCTGCTGTCCATTGCAGAAGGACTTAAGGTACAGAGACCTGGATAATACTCCTGACATTGCTGCTGTGCAAGACCTGCAAGGATAGGAACAGCAAAGAGCTGCTGACTATCAGCTAAATCGGCATTTCCATTCTTTGTGGAGTTAGCAGCCTGGGAAATAATCCCAGTGAGCAGAAAGTCCAATGGAGCCCTAAGCAGGTGGCCCTGTCCTGCACCAGGGAAGGAGGTTGTGCCAGTACAGCCCCAGAAAGGAGAGGGAGCAAAGGGTGCAGGTAGAAATGAATTCACTTGGTTGGTATGTGTGGAACAGCTGGTGTTTAAGGAATACAAAGATGTTTCATTTTCTTCAAGAAGAGATTCCCAATGAGACAAATGGACGATTGGGTGAGTCTCCTAAATACATCTCTTACAGGCTTAATTGTAGCTTTTTTGTTTTAATAACTGAGAGGAAAAGAAGAAATAGGTAAACACACAACAAATAATAGGAGAGGATTAGTTAATTGCAGAATGGTTGGGTTGGAAGGGACCTTATAGCCCACTCAGTCCAACCCCTGCCGTGGGCTGGCTGCCCCCCACCAGCTCAGGCTGCCCAGGGCCCCATCCAGCCTGGCCCTGAGCACCTCCAGGGATGGAGACACCCACACTTCTCTGGGCAGCAGAGCCAGGGCCTCACCACCCTCTGAGAGAAAACATTTCCTTCCAACATCTAATCTAAATCTCCCCTCTTTTAATTTAAAACCATTCCCCCCATCCTATCACTATGTGTCTTTAAAAAATGTCCATCTCCCACCTGTTTCTAAACTCCCTTTAAGCACTGGAAGGTCACAACGAGGTCTTCCCAGTCTTCTATTCCCCAGGCTGGATGCCAGTTGGGATAGCCAGGTCCTTCAAAATCCCCCAAGGGCCAGGATCGAGGTGTGCCTCTCTACTGCAGCCTTTCAGCCCTCTGACAACACGTCTGATCTCTGACCTTCTTTCTTGACCTAAAGATACAAAAGTCCCCCACTCCGTATGCCTGGAAGGGCCCATTTGTGTGAGTTTGCTGCCCATCACAGTGCGAGCACTAGACCTGCACGGGCACGTGCAGGGTGTAAGATGAACCAAAGAAACATTGAAATCCATACTGATAATACCAGTCCACAGGGTTCTGATTTAAAGGAGATTCCAGAGAAGTAAAGATTATCTCCACTGATCAAGACAAGCTTCTGGAAGTGTCTGCTACAGCATCTGCCAGGCACAGGTTTCTTGGGTTACTCTGGAGATGCAGCTGCTCCCCTGCAGATCCAAAGTACCCTGATGCTGACTATAAACAGCCCAGATTGCTATTTCTCACTGGAACAAACTCCTAAACTGTGATATAATGAAGAGATCTCTGCAGAATAACTGAACTCTGCTAGCCCTGAGCCCTCGCTAGATAAAACAGCGTGAACTTCTGGCTTCAGAGTTGCAGAAATAATGAGAAAATTTGAACTAGATGTCAACGGATGTAATGCTATCCTCTAGAGTCCACAGTCTCAAACTGCCTCTTAGAAATATGACCAAAACCGTTCCATCAGTCCTCTGGGTCATTAACTTCATGAAATCTACTAGTTGTATAAAAGCTGTACTAATTGTTTTCATTGCTTCTATTTTGGCAGAGAGACTAAGAAAGGAAACAGGAAGCCTAAGGAAGAAGGAAATACAGGAGATAAAAAAGAAGAAAAAATTCAGAGTCACCAAAGACAAGAGTAAGCAATGTTACAAGGTAAATCTCTGCTGTGATGATACGATGTTTTGTTGCATAGATTGAAAATAGCTGCTCCCAACAGCTCTGATCTTCCTTAATAGTTAATATAGGGAGATTCTGATCTAGCCTAGGAGGGATTTTGTTTTGAGTGATGCCATCGTATTGGCTGCAACCAGCCCTCAAACCTGGCTGTCCTCACGGGGCCATGTCTCCTCCACCTGCTAGACGTGCACAAGAGCTCTTTCAGGAGCGTAGCTCCATTTCACAGCAAATTTAGAGGCTTGAAATCTAAGGCTTGCTCAAAGAAGGAAAGGAAATAAAATCTTTCCTGGACATTTGCGTAGAAATGAGACTGCCTCCCCGTCCAACATGCTCTTACATGGAGAGGGCACCCCACCGCTGCACACTAAAGGGTCAAATCCTTCTTCTGCTTAAGCAAAGATTTTCACAGCTGTTGCTCACTGATCCAAATCCACGCTGTGCCATGAAGGTGCAGGTTAGCCTGGCTACCTGACCCCCTAACACCAAAATGGCCACAATCCCCATCAAAAAAAGATCTAGCAAAGCTTATCTCAGCATAAAACGTTTAGCTCAGGGATGGAGAATATCGTACTATTCTGATTTTGCTGTTGTTGTTTTTTACTCTGTAAACTGTTATGGCCAATCCCACCCAGCTCAGGGTCTCCTACAACACAAAGGATGAGCGCAGTGTAGGAAAATCAATGCAGACAGCAAGTAGAAGAGGACAAAACAAATAACCTATACAGTAAGTCAAACAAGGACATACTGAAAGATAGAGATCTGACCTGGGAAGGAGGAGTAAATTAGAGCCTCTCCACAAACAGGCAGTACCAACATGTAATCTAAGGCTCGTGCTAAAAGGAGTCCCACATACTAAATCAGGCTTCTTCCCATTGCTACCTTTTTCAAGCCTTTGGAACAGAATATTCTGTAACCTGCAAGGTAACTCCGACAAGGAGCATCCTCTCTTCAGCCATTTGTTCCTTCTGCTACACACGTGTAGCCTGTCCTTTTCCCCACACTAACTCCATGTCAGAACCCACACAGTGCTTTTGGCTTGTCCTACTTTTTGCATCACTCCATTTTCTGTATAGTTAAAAGAAGGTCCTCGGTGATTCATGTTTTGCTGTGTTTGATGCTCAACAGATGTCTGGATAATTAAAGCTCCCCTATGAATGATTTAATCATTTCTCATAATTATTCTAGTGGCACACAGTTTTTGTATTTCCCTGACCCCTGCAGTCTGTCATTTGTTCTTTGTTTTTTTCTTCTTTTCCTGCATTTTCGCCCACATTTTGTGACACTTCCAGCTGTTTTTTTTCACATTCCATTCCCCTGACATTGCCTTCAGATGAAAATGCTGATGTGGCCGATGCCACCACTGCTTGACTTCTGTTTGAGCTCCCAGGGCTAATGGGCCGTGCTGCAATCTTCTCTCCTGAAACTGCAGGGGGGTGGGAGGTGGTTTTTTTTCCCCTGAAACTCCATTTTCTGGGTCATTTGTTCCAATGGGGACAATGACAAAGAGCCTTTCATGAGAACTTCCAAACATCCACTGCTCTTCCAGCCCAGGTTCTTGCTTTGATACTTGAAAAACAAATGCCTTGTTTTTTACCTGGTGTTGTGTTATCTTGCTGGTTTCTTGTATTGTGAATTCAACGCTGAATTCACTATAATCTCTTTAATTGTCTCAGTGATTTCTCCCACACTCCTTGTTTTCTGTGCTTGACTTTCCTCAAAAAGCAAATTCCCCGCTCTACCTGCTCAGTGTTCAGCCAATTTCACAGCTTTCTGCCTTGCAGCAGTTTTATATTCTCTTACTGCGCTAATCTAGAACAAACAGGAAGAAAATTTCAGCCCTGATAAAGTGACAGGAGGGGAAAGCACAGCACTTCTATGAGGCAGCACTGTCCCATCTCCACCTGCTTCATTTCTGTTGTCATTTAAAGAGATAGAAGAAAATTTAGTGCTGGGGTCTGGCAGTACAGGTATTTTTCCACACAACACCTACAGGTGGTGAATGTAACCCCAAAGCAATGGCAGCTTTTGAAATCTCTGATGCAAACTTTTAAGCTGATGTTCTTCTGTAAATGACTCTATTTAGAAGCAGAAAGAAGAGCTTGTAGTTTTTTGGATGCCAGATCGTGTTTGTAATGCTGGCAGTTAGAAGAACTGTGTTTTTCCAGGTAAACAGAACAAATCTGATATGGAAATATCCATGGAAAAGCAACAAACCACTTCAGACGCCTTCAGCTATACCCCAATCACACCACCAGTCTGTTCTGCCAGCCTGAACCCTGTTTAAGCACTGGGGGTGTAACTAACAGCCTTGCACATCACACCTTTGAGAATCAAGGGCTGAGTCTTTCCAAGTGCAACAGGGAAGCCACAGCTTCGGCCAGGACCAGGGTGGGACTGTGTGTACAGAAGTGATTCATAATTCTTGACTAAGCAAATCCAAGTAAGCTCAGGGGGAACCGGTCACACCCTGGGATGTTCTTCAGCATTTTGGGTTCAGCCACATGAGCCAGGGCAGAACAGAGACAAAGGTGGGTGCTCTCCCCAGAAGAGATCCTGGCACAGCAGGGCTCACAGGATCAGGCCTGTGAAGGTCCATTGCTCATATTGCAACACACACCACACTGAACAAGTTTTGTTTGTCTCTGCTGCTGGCAATGTGTTAACAAAGAGCACTTATGCTCCCCACGCTATCCAAAATAGCAACCAGTTGTAAATTGTGTGACTGATGGTTTCTCCGACTGGGGCAGCTACTCTCACCAGCTCCTTGTTAGATGTAGCCCTACAAATTATCGCCATATAGCTCTCAAGCCGTGATGTCAATGCAATGTATGGCTGAAATGCAAATATTCCTGCCAACATTTTTCACTGTTTTGCATAAGACTCTGAGTAACGGCATTTAAGAATCAGGAAGCTTAAAAATCACCATCTCTTCTCTTTCCAGTAATGCCATCATATTTAAAACAGATTGCAGTTAACTCTTCAAGGCTTCTAAGGTTTCTGGCGGATTAATGTGCACCGGAGACCCAAAGCTCTATGGCAAGAACCTCTTTGCTAGCTCTCCCTTCCTTGAAAAAAGCTCCTAGCACAATCAGAAAAAGCAGAATAAGTTCTCTTTTGCCAAATAAATATCTACCAATGACAGCACACAGGATAATATCCTGTAATTTCAAAAATAGTGAGTGGTGCTAACCAGTGTGTCATAGGAAAGCACTTAGCAAAACAAGGCTCGTCTGCGACTGCTGTGAAGCTTACAGTCCTTAAATCTCAATCATTTGATTTAATTCACTCCAGCTCCTTTAAGCAGCAGCCCATTAAGAAACATTCCACTTTCTCCCAGTTTACCTCCTGCAGCTTGATCTCATCCGGCTGGAGGATGCTGAGGATCCCACTGCTCCGGATCTCCGGCAGGTCCTGCCATAAGTTGAACCTGGAGTTGGAGTTCCTCAGCAAATTGAATTGTGGTGCAGCTTTGCTCTCGGGGGTACTTGCAGGTTCTGTCTCAGGTGGGGTTTCCTCACTGGGCGAACTCTCTTCAGGGTCTGTCTGTGAATCCTGCAGCCGTCTGGTTTCGATCTCCTGGCGCGTAGATTTATCTCGATATTCCTGATACAAGAGCCCTAGGAGGCAACACAACAGGTCTGAGAGGTTGCAGCTGAACAAAAGAACAGAAGAGTACTGTGGGAATGGAGGGCTGTGCTGCACTAGCTCACCCCAGCCGGGATGAGGGATATCCCCTCTGCACTGAGACAAAAAGTCACGCAGGGTGTTCCTACTTCAACCAGCAGTGCAAACCCCATGTGGAAGCCATGCCTAAATCTGAAACGTTGCTAACCATCTTCTATCCCAAACCATGTGCTAACAGTCAGGTGAACCCATGACCAAGTGGGAGGAGTGAAAGAAGAGTGCTTTGTTATTTGCCGAGCTTTTAAATGTTTCTTTTAAGACCTTGATATTCTCTGCAGTATTCTTACGCTACGGGAGGCTGGAAGGAAAGGATTGCCCTGCTGGCCTTTTGGGGGTATACGATACAAGCTGTACAAATCAGAAGGTGTGCGTGTGTTTGGAGAAGTAACACTGCTTATGCTGAAACTGCTTCAAAGGACCAATTTGATGGCTATGAAAATCCCTAAGGAGAAAACAGTGAGCTGTTGTTAAAGCATTTAATAGGTGAAGCACTGGGACAGTCACCAGTTTGCTTTGGTGCTGACTTTGCGGTTAGCATTGGACATGCTGCTCAATTTCTTTTTTCCTTCTCAGTTTCTACGATGACTGAAGATACTAATGTAAGGCTCAAAGTTACCTGAATGCCACAGCGCTAAGAAAAGGCCATGAATTCACACACCTTGCTGCACACTGGCCTCACAAGGTGCCTTCTGCATTGCCATTACTAGCTTCAGCAGCAGATGAATTTGTCCCAGCTCCCCCTTTCAACACACAGCACTAGAAAGGTAAAACCCTGAAATTCCTTGGCTGCCTATAGAAGATCCTGTCTCTCTTCTAAGACGTCCACATGCCCATATCTCTAAGCCACCTGTAGGACCCAGAGTATTAATTGCTTGAACATGAAGAGCAATTTAGAGGCTATGAGAAGGCAGGAGAACACGAGCCTACTCTGAATCACTCTCCTCACTTACTCAAGTTGAGGAGAACACTTTACATCATCTCTCTTGGCTTATACTTGAATCTCAGAAGTGTAAGATAAATGAATAAAGATAAAAATCCTTGATGTAAAAAAGAAAAAAAAAAACAGCAAAACCTACATAATTTATTCAGTCTGAATCATTAGGGATAAAAATCCACCTGGTCACACGAACTCATGATATTGGATCTCAAAAGCAGATCCCTTGCGTTGAGAGACAAGTGGGTCAGGAGTTTGTCTAGGGAGGGCAGAAATGTCACTGTCACTGCCTGATACATCTCTGGAGCAGTTTTCCCAAGGCTCTGTTCCAGTAGCTGTTAACACTATTCCAGAAATATGCTGGGGAAAAGCACAGGCACAAGGAGAGCAGTACTGCAGCCTGCGGGTGTATCCTGGTAGCTGTTCTCCCTGGAAAGATGCTCAGCACCGGATTAAAATAGCAATAAGGGTAGCTGTGCCTAGGAAACCATACAGTCTTCTCTTAGCATCCTACACAGTAACCAGAGAGAAGAGACTTGTCCTGAAGTTTTGCATCCTGCTGCTACTTATATAATTTCTCTCTGCATCAAGTAGGCTTATTTGGCTTTCCTAAGCATTCCTGCCTGCTAATCAGCCCCAGTGAGGGTGCTGAGGATGTGGAGGGGTGGAAAGGCTCCTTGAGGGATGGAGAGCCTGCTGAATCTGAGCTGTGTTTGGCCGTGCTGCTCTGTGAGTGCAGTGGGGCACGGGGTTCTTGCTGCCCCAGCGAGCTGCACACGGGAGCAGGACAAGGGAAACAACAGCCTGAAGCAAATGCTTGTCAAGGGAAAACATGCTTAGAAAATGGAGCATAATCTATTTTACTGCAGATAATTATACCCGATCGTACAACCACGTTGTGCTGGTGGCTCTGCCCTGTAAGTCTGAGACAGGGATATTTTGTATTTGCGTAAGGGTGATTCAGTCTCCTTTGCACAGGGCTGGAGAGCAGTCCTTTAAATAAAAAGATCCTTGTGACACAAGGAATTAAAATCCTGACGATGAAACCTGATCTTGTTTCCAGGTCCCCTGACTGAGCCACCAAGAAGGGAAGACCCACAGTGCCTTCAGCTGCAGGCAATGCATGTTTAGACACAGGAAGATCTGACTGACCACAGGCATCCACCAACAGAACTCGTTTGGAAACACCACCGAGGTAACACATTTTAAGCACAAACGGCAATACTGGGAAGAAGCAAAAGGGCAATACCAGGAGAAAGACAAAACACAGGCAGATGTTTATGTAGGAAATGGGTGGGAAGAAACAAAGAGCTGCAACCAGTCAAAAAGGACAATGTATATGATAATTTAGTGAATGCTTATGTTTAGTAAATGAGCAAGCATGGAATGTCAGAGACCTGTAAAAGTTCCACCCATTGCTTAATGTCCCCACTAGCATTGGCTGAAGGGTAAGCAGGTGGTCAGAGTGCAGGTTTGGTGCTGCCTGGTGACCCCATTGGTTAAGGCTATTCTGCACAAGGGGTGTTTACATAGTTTGTAAGCATGATATTAGACTTTCCCACTGCGTTCATTCTATTTCATTTGGCTGTCAGTCTCCCTTCCCAGCTCCCTCAAACACTGGGAAGGGAATTGAAACACTGGTTACTAATTGTGGAAAATGCTCGCCTTAGAGAGTTTGCAGTGCTCTTAAATTAAACGTTATTGCACTGAAAGCTATGTAAAATCTCAGGGGGTCCAGAGACGTTTTCTGAAATTCTCTGCTCCAGTTTCAGGCAAAAAGTCCATTAGTGCCTCAGAGGCAGGAGGGAGGAAAGGCAGCAGTGTGCTGCAGCCATTGGAAATGACCTGTCTGCTGGGGATTAATGTAGCACCTCTGGCTGTCAGACCCTGCCTCCTTCCATCAAGGTGCTGCAGACCCACGTGTAGTTAAATGGACGTGTGCAGAGCACTCGTACAGCATCCTCTGATTGGCAGCATGTAAAAATATACATGAATGGAGCAACGAGGTTGCTTTGAAGTCCTGGCGGCTTCAGTGTTTTCATCACGCCTCTCAGCAGCCCAGTCCCTTAAACTGAAGAGACACTGGCAAATCTGCCTTGGGACACGAGTACCTACACAGCCACGAGAAAGTAACAGATCTAGCAACGTGCAGAATTGATCACCGCTTTCCTCAAAAAGCTCAGCGCTCCTCTGCTCAGTCAGACAGCCCTACAGGTTCCAGCGTCTCGCACTGCCACTTCCCGAGATGAAACCGAGCCATCCTCCCCTCCGCAGCCTCCCACATAACCCCGGTTCTCCCTCCGCACGGCAGAAATGACAGCTCTGCGGCCAACGCCGCCGAGGGACGGCCGGCAGCGCGGCGAGCCCGGCGTGTGCCGCTCCGCTCCGTCACCGCCGCGCGGCTGCTCGCTCAGTAACGCGGTCTGACGCCTTTCCGAGCGTGCAAAATCACATTTTAGCAGGAAGTTCGCTGTCGCCCTAACGATCGACTGCTTCGTAATTACCAAAAGCGATCTCAGTTTGAGGAACGGAGCGACAGCGTCCTGACGCCTGCGGGGCAGCGCGAGGCACCAAGCGGCGGTGTAAGGGCGCAGCTGAAGGCGCGGCTCCGTTCCTCACGCCGACGGCGGAGGTTTCCCAGCAGGGACGGCGATTCGGGCTCGCGCACCTCCGCCCGACGGCGTCCCGGCACTCGGCCGGGCTCAGCGCTGCGGTGGGATCGCGCCCCGCGGTTCCGCTCGCAGCCCGGACGGTTCGGGCGGGCCGACCGCTTACCGATGTGCTCGATGAGGTTCTTCCACGAGTCGGCCGTCATGGGGTGGGCGGGCGGCGACGCCTCGGCGGCGGTGGGGCTGTCCTCGGCGGCCGCGGGGGGATTCCTGCGGGACGAGGGA
>JAOWBP010060275.1:8744-37813 GCA_028571105.1 Tragopan temminckii
TGTCCTTAGAAGTTCACTGCTTCCTTTGCTTGCAGGTAGAAACTTGTATAATGCTTTGATTTATAAAGCTGTGCTACAAGTTTCACTTGTTTTCTATAGCACCTCTGCGCTTTATAAATAACATATGTCAAAGGATGCTTTTTGTATCTCTACTCAAAAGATTGGTTTTGTATCATAATAGTCTTACTAAATGACAATATCCTGCCTTCTAAAATAGAATTTATATTATATTTCAACCACAGCTAAACAGCAAACTTTTTTCGCATGCCATCGAGAGTTGGCATTTATACAAATAATAAAATAAAAAAGTAAACTGAATAAATGAAAATCAGAAATGCATGTGTTTGAAAGTTTAAATGGCACTTCAAATCAATTATGAAAAAATATGAATAAATATCACCCCCAAGTTTCAAATAATATTGAATGGGCATGCATATGTATATGTATCTATCTGTATTTCTCTGAACCATAAAAAGTTTGGATACACTCATTTTATTACCCAAATCAAGACATCTTTGAGGAAATGAATGGAGAAGGAGATATTCACAAATTATGGTTTTTAAAAATTACTGACAGCCTATCTCAAACACTAAGATTGTCTTGACAAAAATCTTGTATCGCCCATCTCAGGCATCCTGTCTGGATATCAGTCATTTCCTAGGGGTAATTATGATCTGGTGCCAGAAGGATGGGTGGCAACATTTATTTTTACTTATTTACATAGAACATGTGATTTTCAAAAATGCTTCAGTCTAATTGGAGACAAGGGGAGCCAAAAATTCTCAGCAGTTTTGAAAACTGAGCTCACTGAACTACAAAGACTTGGATACTATTTTAATTTTGAAAGGTAAAGTTTGATCTGCTGAAGTTGCAAAACAACCAAACTAACTTCTCTAGGTAAATTGGCACTAAGTTGAACAGACTGTTGTTATGTAGGGGAAACTCACTTTTCCCACATGGAATCAAGGGTGTATTCACATACAAGAAGACTTAAAGCTAAGCTCATGGAACATGGGTACTTCTAACACAATCCAGTGGGATTTATCAGCATCACATCCTGAAGTAAATCATAATTGAAATGAATTGGAGAAGGAAGGTCTGGGGGTGAACAAAATTAATGTTTTTCCTTGAAACAAAATCATTAAATATTTCATTCACCACTGACTTTGATACTGAATTGGTCATTTAGCTCTTCAGCGAAGATCAACAGAGAAAGCAACATAGGCATTACCAAAGTGAAAGCATGCATGCTATTCAAACCAAATAAAACAAACAACCAAAAAAAAAAAAACAAAAAAACAAAAAACAAAAAAAAAACACCCGCTCTAAAAAACCCCAAACAACAAGAAAAAAGAACACCCACAGGGAAATGCATTGCATCATTGTGGTGCATTTGTGCATCATACATGCTGAACAAGAAAGAGTAACAGAATCACTAAAAATCTTGTATCTTAATGAGAGTTGTCTCATTAGCAAAGTGTTCTGGTTGAACAGAAAAGATTAGAAGTGTTTACAGCACACATGACGAATTTCTGTGGACATGAATGCTGACTGAAAGAACCTAATAGATCCTCACCTATCCTTTGGAGGGTTTTATGCAACAAGACAACTACATTTCACTGATTCATGAATCCAGCTAAACTGGAACATCAGGGAGCTGAGATATTACATGTTTCCCAAGGATGTTGTCTAAAGTCAGCCCACAGGTTACTTATCAGAGTTAATTATCATGAGTAGATCACAAAGAAGCCTTCTTTAGCAAAGTCAGCTCAGAGAAAATACTAAAGGCTGATCAATTTCATATCTTGTATAGGTTTTTGTTCTATGATAGAAACCCTACCCTTAATACAGTCACCCGGTTCTCTCTATCAATTCACATTTGGCATTAATTCCAGAAATTGTACTTCAAGTAAACTTTGTGAAATAGTTGATCCTAGCACAAGAGTAGTGGAAACTAGAAATTTATATTTTATGCTGGAAGTAAAATATACTATTTTTCATCCTCAGAGATGGCTGTTTTACTAGTTTTTCTTCATAATTTTTTCCTTTTTTTTTTAATAGATTTTCTATTTTAAGAAAAAGGGGTTGTTGTTGTTGTTGTTTTCTTCTTTTCCCAGCAGTTGCTCTTTTCTTTCTAAGTTCTCAAATAAAAAAGTCTAAACCATAGAATATTTTCTTGGCTCGATTCCAAAGCAGCAGTAGATAACTTTTTATTATATACCCACACCTGACTATTTAATTATTTCCATTCTCAGTCCTGAGTCAAGTGATAGTAAAGTTTTGAAGCACTCACCTTCCATTTTCCTTCTACATATACTGGTATCTGAAGCGCAGCAGTGACAGAGGTACCTGCTCCTCAGCAGCAAGCACTGAAAAGTCCGTCTGATCTCCTCTGCGAACCAACCTAATTTTCTCTCAGTAACATTTATATTCACAACTAAAAAGCTGTCACACTTATTGCATCAACAAAATACCAGTTTACAAAGAGGCCCCACCCATGTGTCTACTGATGCTCATAAATGATTCATTTTCACTTCCAGCATTATTAGGGAGAGTCCTGTGGCTGAAGGGAAGGAGAGATCTTGGTACTTCACCTGTAGCATGGAACTCTCAACATCTCACAACTCGGAGTGTCTCAAAAATATTTCAAGACCAGGGTGATTCTGAACACATTTCAACACAAGCCATAATTTTTAGCTATTCACAATTCCCATAAGTCTCAGCACCTAATGGCCAGACATCTTCAGACACCCATAGGAAACCAGTGAAGAACACTGGACTCAAGCTGAATTTAAACTCTCTTTATTAAACCTCTAGTGGACATTTTTATTATAATATAAACAAAAATCCCGGCTTCCAGAAAGTCTGGGTACTCTACTCTACCTCTAAGAGGAGATCACAGTATAATAAACGGTTGCAAACTTTTCAAGCAAACTGTAAAAGAAACAGAGGAGCTGCATTAAATGTTTTTGAAATGGACATTAAAGTTTAATCTAAAAGCTGCAGAATTTATTTATACTTTGTGCATATTTACGTGAAAGCACACAGACAGTTTCTCAGCTTGTTCCTTTACTCCTTCCTTCCCCAAAAGTTCTGAAAAGCATCTGAGGTTTTTCAAGAGCTTCCGTGAACAGAAAATATTTACATATTTTGATACAAAGTAAATTGTTTTATTTACATCCCAGACATATTTAATACAAGAATACAAAACAAGACAGTTCTCTCTGCTTACTCAGTGATGAGGACATCAGCTTGCAAATAGGAGAGATGGATTTAAATTTCCTCTACTAAAACAAGAATGAGCATTTGCAACAACTGTCTCTTACCCTTCTTATACCTTTCACTCTGAAAATTAAATCCATGAGATGCCACTAAAATCCCTCCAGATGAAGTTATGCTTATTTGGATTAAAAAACAAAACAACAACAACAACAAAAAAAAAAAACAATTAATTGATAGGAAAATTACAGAATGACTGAAGTTTGGTGATTTGAAATGTATAAATGTTTGGCTATTTCATTGGCAGCTATGAAAATATATGAGAATCCTTAAAATTTATTTCATTAATCATGAAAAAGTACATATCTCAAAACTGTTATAATGATACCAAGTATCTTTTTCATAATATTTGTCATTTGACAAAAAAAAAAAAAACAACTCTATTCCATAAGAAATTATTTAGTTATATTAGAACATAATATAGATGTAAACACATAGTCAATTTTAAATCAACCAGTAAAATAGGAATAGAAGTTGTCCAGTCCTCCACTGAGGATTGACTTTAAAATATATAACTATACTATGGTCTATTTACCAGGAAAACTGATCCTGGTGCATCTTTTCAGATGACAAAATGGTAGTCCCAGGCTTATAAATAGAAAATGTCCAAAGCAGGTTACAGTTTCCAAAAATACATTAAAATCCCTTCAAATACCTCTAGTAGTTCAATTGCCTGCCTAAATTTTTTTGGTAAATGAAAGCCTGTGACAAATAAAAGAAAACAAATAAGCTTCACTAAGTTGTTGCACCTGTAGGTTCAAAGAGATTTAATTAAGAGTTTAAAATAATAAAACACTGAATCAGAAGCTGAGCACTTGCTGTATGGACATGAGTCACTAACTGTAGTAAGTATGCTTGCTTGGATCCTTGAAACTGCTTTGGTGCCTATCTGTCTCTGAAGAATCGCTGTATGGATACCCAGCCCAATATCAGTCTCCCAGATGCCCAGGCTCCTGCCTACCCGTACTTGCAAAGGCATCCAATTGCTACTGCCAGCTCACAGCTATCAAACTGGTTGGTCCTCTCACTCAAGCCTGAGTCCCAAGTGCCTAGAGTAAGAATCTTTAACAAGGTAAAAAATCATAGCATACTAGCTATCTAGATGCTCTCAGTCTGTTCTTATCCCTCTTGCCTTCCAAGCCTTGCATCAAATGAGTTGAAGCGAGATCATCGAGGCAACAGGGCCACTGACCTAAAGAAAGGGCTGTGGGAGACTGAACACTAACAGGAAATAGTGATATGCATTACAGAAAGGTTTTGCCACCCAGCTTATGGCCTCTCTAAATAGCTGATGTGCCCTAATTGCTGACTTCTCAGGGAGCCGAGTCTCCTCCCGAACAGAAACAGCTTCCCTCCCTGCCCAGCAGCAAGGAGCACCAAGCTAATGCCAACAGTCCATTAGTCCCAGGACAGTATGCCTTTTCTCTTTGCTTCCATGTCTTTCCCTTCATGCAAGCTGTCCTCTCCACATCACTACAGTTTTTTATTATACATCCAACAGCCTCCTGAAATGCACGAAGAAGCCTGTAGGCTTGATGCAGGCCTGGAAACTCTACAGATTAATAGAACATTAATGAGGTTTTAGTCTAAATAGCTTAATTTCAAGAAGTGGCTATTAAATTTCTTTAAACATCTTGGCTCTGTACAAGTATCTATAAATTTATGGTTTTGAGAGGATTTCTTAATACATGGAGTAATTGCTACTTACCATAGAATGGACTGCACTTGTCTTTTGTAATAGTTTCAAAAATATATGACATGCATTATGGTAGAATGACATGCTGAGCACTGAAAAAGTCAAGTGGTGTGCCTGCTATGGCTCAGGAATCTTCATTGCTTTTCAGTTGCTGACTATGCCACTAGGAAAGAGCAAGAATTGAAGAGGGCATTGCAATCACAAGGATCACCTGTGAACAGCACTGTTGCAGTCTAACAGCATCATTAATATATTTGAACACAAGAGCGAAGTCACAGCAATTGAGTATCTAAGACATCCTTTCAAGAAAAAGGAATACAAAATGACAGCTGAACAGGGGATAAAGGGAAGAATCAGAATACATGCGAAATGTGATTAAAGTGTTTTGGTGAAAGTGTCATCCAGTGGGATACTGAGGCAACTATAGTGGTTAAAAGATATTTTAGCTACTCAGCCTAAGGACATGCCAGTACACGGCCCTAAAATTCACTCTACTGCACTAGCCTTATAATTGTATTCATTTGATTACCTTATTTATAAGGTGTCCACTTAATAATGGAGTTCACCTTAAACTTACACTTAATAAACTTACACTTTTTCAGAAATAAGTGATGGAAGAAAATGCCAAGTAGGAATATTTGAGGAAGTAATTAACTGACATCAGTATTTGCTGTTAAGGCTTCAGGAATATTTGAGAAAGGGAATAGGGAGAAAAACAATTGTATGCCATACGGTAACCCTAAAATAAGCATAAATTTGTTAGGAATCCACATAGAGTACATCTGATCTTTAGAAACTTCATATTGCAAGGGCAGTAATCTGTCAAGAACATGAACTCTGTAACAGCACATACTCACATTTATCTTAAAAATCACGTATCAATTTGCGATGAGAATCCCTTTCATTTAAGAACCCGAAAGCACTGGCTGCTACTCTGTTGAACGTGAACAAGTATTACAACACTCTATTTATAGATGAATTAGGAGTAAGAAATGTTTCAAATGAAGCCCTAGACAAGAGGCCGGTGTGTTTTAAGATGCACACAGCAGCTTTGTCTTTCTAAAAGCTGGAGGAAATTAGTAGCATTAAATAATTATAGGTGGTTTCTGAAATAACAAAACCGCCAGTCCTCATATGGAGAAACCAAGAACTTCTTCGAGGCAGCTCCCATCTGAGCTGGTTTGCAGGAGTTCCTCACTATGAGAAAGACATCGAGACTCTGGAGCATGGCCAAAGAAGGAAATCTAAGCTGTGAGGGGTCTGGAAAACAAGTCTTATGAGGGAACTGGAATTGATCAGCCTGGAGAAGAGGAAGAACAGGGGAGATGTTATTGTCCTCTACAATGACCTGAAAGGAGATTGAGATGAGGTGGGGTTGGCCTCTTCTCCCAGGTAAAGGTGATAGAATGAGGGGGAATTGCCTCAAGTTTGTTACAGGGAAGGTTCAGGCTGCATTTAGGGAAAATCTCAGAAAGAGTGTTGAAGCTCTGGAAGAGGCTGCCTGGGGAAGTGGTGGAGACATTGTCCCTGGAGATGTTCAAGAAACACGTAGATGTGGCACTGAGTGACATTATTTAGTGGGCAATATTGGTGATAGGTGGACAGCTGGACTAGATGATTATCACAGTCTTTTCCAGCCTTTATGATACTATGACCTGCCTTGCACTGTGTTGGAGATGTTTGCTTTCTTCCATCTTAGCCTCATCCTGGGCTTTTGTTGATTGTCAGCCAGTTCCTTTTCTTCATTTGATAGGATGTTTTTGCCCAGTATCCACAATGTTGTTGTATAGCGCATGCATCTACAATGTTGAGTACATGCAGAACATAGAAAGGTCAAGCAATTAGAAGGTACATTTAATAAGAGGAAGAAACAACATCATTTGTGTTTAAGACATCATGTCATCATATTTAAAACAGAACCAAGCTAAAATACCAGTCTGAGTCATACCACAGACCTAATTTCTCTGCTTAACCTTCACTCTGTAGTACTTCCACAGTTGTTTTTGTTTGTTTTTTTTTTAATTGACTCTTTTAACATGTCCTTTAATAACAGTAGCAATGGTGACTGGGTTAACTTCATAGAAAAAACTGTGAACACTGCACAAACTGAAGCAAACAATTTTCAACAGAAAGAAAAATTTGGTTCGTCTATTAAAAAAAAAAAAACATAAGCTAAAACTGGAATTTATAATTCAGTTATTTTTCAGGTTGAGTACACTGAGCACTGTAAGCTCACTTTCAAATGAGTTTTTTCACAACTGTGTTAAAAACGGAAGTAAAATAAGAGAGTAGTACTGTAAATTCCAACCCCAGCTCACTGCACAGTAACTTTTCCACACAGAGAAACCTAAAAATCACTGGCCTGTGATTATAACCTACAAGTCTAATTGCCAAACAATGAAGGAGATATGGATCTTTTACCTGGACAAGCAATGCTAAGTGGAAAAAGATTCAGTTTGAACAGTGCAAATGCAAAGAATGAAACAGAGAGGGACATTCACTGAATTGGATCACAGGAGGTTTCGTGTTATCCTGGGGAGCATAAGTTGGCTCCTATTCTGCTTCTTAATTTGTCTTCAAATTTTAATTTAATCTGCTTACTGTATAAAAAATGCATTTTTTCCTGTAATGATTTTTCCTAGATTTTCCTTTAAAGTTTCTTTGTGTAAGACCTAGAGCTCAGGATCCCAAAGCATAGGACAGAGAAAAAAAAAAAAAAAGAAAAAAGAAAAAAAAAAAGAAAAAACAGAAAAAGAAAAAGAAGGAAATATTTTCAATAAAATGATCTTTCTTTTTCACTTGGGGACTGTCTAATCTTAAAAACAGAAATGAGATATTCTGGCTCTAACAACCTGAGCTCAGTAACTATCTTACATGGTATTTTTAGGATTTCTAAGATTTCCCATGAATTATTCATCATGAGGTTTAAAAAAATGCAGTTCTTTTCTGTTTTGTTTTAAGCACCTGAGAGTGAAAGAACCAAGAGTTAAAATTAACAGGAAGAAATTCTTAAAATTCTTTGTCCAGTTTCAAATATCTATACAGTGTATCTTCCACATTTACAAAATATGGTATATATAGAAGATATACAAATATATATAGAAGGTTTACAAAGGGTAAGGAAGACCCCATGGATAGGAGATGCAAACCCAAATTATTTTATTGTATATATATACATATATATATACACGTGTATTTAAATACAGACACACTCTTCACACTCTTTCTTCAAAGAGAAACATTACTGTTTTCTTGTAGGCTCCAATACTACAAAGATATTTTTGGGAGATGGTGGGTGCTGTAAAGACACAAATATATTTCAGATCGTTTGCAGCTAGTGATTTCTCTACTCATTCAGGAGTTAATGGACAGAAAGTTTGGGTGGACAAACTAATGCATTTG
Source organism: Tragopan temminckii (assembly GCA_028571105.1). Classification (NCBI taxonomy): domain Eukaryota; kingdom Metazoa; phylum Chordata; class Aves; order Galliformes; family Phasianidae; genus Tragopan; species Tragopan temminckii. The sequence goes on from JAOWBP010060275.1 coordinate 17,122, forward strand.
CTGGACTGTCACGCAGTGGTGTGGCTCTAATGACATTTGCATGAGCCTTCAGAGCCTTCACAATGGTGGAGGATTAGGAACAGGTTTTAGTGAACTATGGAACTTGCTTTGCAGGAGTAGAGGTACAGAGCAAGGTACAGAATGAAAAGTGCTGGAGCAGGACATGGAGCTGGAAGGGCTGGTTGAAGTGGAGGCAGGCAGGGTGTAAGCTGAAGATAACTGCTGCTCTCAGATGCTGGAACTGTCTTTGTGGATTGGTTTTGTACATGCAACAGGCTCCATTCCACTTTTTCTTTCTCATCCAGCACAAATTTTGTTCTTTTAATGTATTTTTGCCACTTGTTCATTACCATGCTGTAAGGAACTCTGCTCAAACACTAATGGCAGTGTTGCAAAGACAGTCAAAAACAAGCCAGAGCCAGCATACAGACAGTTGCTGTCTTTCTACATGAAGCACTACGTGTTTCCAGCTCCTGTAAAAAGCACGTTGTACATACCTCATACGAGAATTATACAGCAAATAATTCCAACTTCTTTACAAACACAGCTGTGCAACCACAGGTATAAAAGCCGGTACTTTTGTTTGAAGGCTTCCATCTCCATTTACCAGAGATTCATGAGCCAAAAGGCTTTCTTTCCTTCAAAAAACAAACAAAAATAAATAAAATATTGATTTTGTTTGAGATCTCTGCCTTTTGGCAAGATGACCCTTGATGTCTCATTTAATACCTTAGCACAGAGTACCTACTACTATCTGATTTTTAAGAAGACAGTTCCATAGTATTTTATCTTTTCTCCAATCAGTTTTTATATATATTTCAGTTTATACCTATAAAGACTTACTAAGCAAAATAATCTTCAACATATTCTATAAAAGCTGTGTTACTGTTTTCACAGCATTTCATAAAAAGATATCATAACAAATGGAATTACCTTAGCTCAACTTAGAATCAGAAGCAATATACATAGGAAAGCTGTAGTAGATGTAGTGCAAGTGTTTCGGCAAAGCACTGTTTAGTTACCCTTGGTTCAGCATCAGTTCATACTGTCAAGGCATGTAGAAATTTGAGAAGCTGATAGTTGGTTTGGGGGTTTTGTATTTATTTAGCAGGATGCAGTAGATAATGTCATTATGTTCACTAGAAGGAGTTTTAGACTATAGTAAGGTGCGGGCTTAATCTAGCCATGCTTTAATTTGTCCTGAAAATTGGCATAGGACTGTATCCTTTTAACCACAAATACCAGTGATTCGGATATGACTGTCTGAGTAGTTTCCCATTGTATTTACACAACTTTTTCACCTGAGAAAAAAATCGTAATACTGAGTTATTCATTTATGAAATTATTTTCAGCAGAAAGTAAGAGAAGTGGTCTGCTTTCCTATACTTCTATAGTTGTTTTAATAAATTTCTAAGTGCACAAATCTCCCAAATTTCAGATGTTACAGCAGATAAATCCAGCTCAAAGCTTTTATGTGAGCACTTTATCAGAACAGTGAAAAATACTTCAATAATCCAGTAAGATAAAAAAAAAAAAAAGTGGAATGACAACTTAATTGCATCATGAAAATAAGCAAGGAGACATCTACACACCCATATTTCAAGCAGCACCTTCCTGTTTTTCTGGTCTAAATAGGACTGTACTTTAAGGACTCACGAAAATGCTTTGGGCTAGTTTTTTGCATACAAGTGTGGATTCTCTGCTTGTTAAAGTTACAGCAGCTATAGACTTGGTTTGCTTTAGTCTTTTCAGCTAACCAGCTGTCTTCAGTAATATCTTTGTCTAATATTCCTCTTTCGATATAGTTGTGTTCTTTTTTTTTTTTTTTAACATCAAGTATCTCAGTTTCTGTAAAAGAAAAATAAATATTCATGAGATCCATTGCAAATAATTTTGCTCTCCTTAGAAATCAGAAGAATATCAAGTCTATTCTTTGCTGGTTTCACATCCCATGCGTTAGAGAACGCCATGCTAACATCTTTTACAATAATCCAAAATGAGTCCTTTTTTCATAAGAACACATCCAGCTGAGCTATAATTACAGTGAAATGTGCTGTCATCTTTCCAAAGAATAGTAATTAGGGATATGAGCCTGGATGTCTTGTATGCTTATGGAAACATTTTTTCCTTTACAGCTAATGATCATCCAAAGAGAAAAATCATTAAAAGGAAAATGGCAAAGGGTGTGGATAGAGGCTGTCATCAGCCTTGTGCACCAGTTCCAAACTCAGTCTTCTTTCTTCTTAAGAGAAAATGTGAGGAAGAAAAAGTTAAATTTATTTATGCTTCTTTGGGGAAGAAAATGAATTCATCTAATTTATCTTATATTTTATTACTAGTATTATCTAAAGACAAATCATCCACGTTCCTCTCCCTTTTTTGATTGAGAAAAACATCTCTGAATTAGACTGTCCTTTTCACATGAGCAAATAGAGTCAAAGACTTCCTTCATAACAAAAGTAGCCATGTATCTGTCATAATAATTTAAATCAACACCTAAGAACCCCAGCATGTACGTACCTATCTCTGAAACTAAAAATCCTAACCAGATTCCTTTTTCTCTAACCAGATCATTTTTTAATACTTGTATGCTAGTGAGAACTAATTGCAAGAAGAATGAGAAAGATTCTCCGGCTTTTATCACTACTCCACTGCAGTGGAAAAGGAGACTACTGTTTAATTAAAATAAGAAAAGATATTTCCTTCTTTTTAAATACTTTGGCCAATTTTTATTTTATTATTATTATTATTATTTAGAATGAATAGAGATGAGAAATCAGTTTAAAGTAAGTCCTATACAAGTATCTGTTTTTCTTCCTGAAAGCAATAATATAGTTCTGGCTTTACATTTGTTAACCAATACAGTGCATGAAGAAAACCACAGGCATGTTAAGACACAAAGCAACACATATTTCCATCAACCTCACCATGATGAAGCAGGTTCGTACGTATCCCTGTACTGCTCACTTTGAAGAAAGGTGAGATGTCTGAAACTCCTGATATAAGAACTCTAAAAGCGATAGGACTCCACAGCAATATAATTTAAACAACAGCCCAGTAAAATTTTATAAAAAGATATGACACGAGATTAGAACAATAACGTGTCAAGACATTATGCAAGATTTGCGAACACCTTACAGCTTGCATTAAGTTCTACAAGCAAGCTAATAACACAGCTCATGGTTTAATCCCATAACAATAACCAGTTATATATTTTTTTAACTGTTTGATGTCTAGCAAAGAAAACTAATTACAAGGGTATTCTATTTTAGCTGTGTGCGATAGCAAACACTTTATAGAAGCCTCATGCACAGAAAGAAGATGTCCAGCCACATCTGAGAGAGGTGCTAAGTCTTTGCTATCTTAAATTCGTCATTTACCATGGTCAACAGAGCATTCCTGTAGAGCAGGTCCTACGTTTATACCAAAATTCCATTTGCCTTTATCAAGACATCAAAGGGCTTCCAATCTCAAAAAACACCAGGGTAGATCTGGATTTGAGAACTGGTTTGTCATTATGACAGTATTTAAAAATTATAATATACTTTATTTCTATGGACAAATATATCATATATTATATAATATACGTTACACTAGGACAAATACATACTTTACCAGTCTTTTCCAATACTGAATGAATTCAACTCCCAGTGCCCTTTTCGCTCCTTTGTGTATGTAATAAAGCTGCAATAGATTTTCCACACTGAAAAAGAGATTTATTAAATCTTTTAATTAAGTAAATTCAACATATCCCTGAAATACTGCCTATATACCTTACTAAAATATGTTCTTCACACAATTTTCCTGTACACTTTCAGTCCCTAATTGACACTTCAGCAAAACCATAATGAAGTTATGCATTAGTTACTTGGTTTGGATTCTTGTAATTTGCCACATGTTAGATAATGTGCCCTAATGTTCATATATGTAATTTAACCTTTCTTTGATTATACTATGAAAAATCAGCATTTAAATCTGTTTTCTGCTACTGTATTATCCCTTGAAAAAATATCTGTTATGACAACTAAGCAGCAAATTACAAAACACAAAAAAGTTTGGATATTTCTGGCATATTAAGAACTTCACTTTCTGAAACACACGGCTGACACACTTTCAAATTTGTTTTTATAGATACATTCAGAAATTCTTGGAGTAATAAAATTTAAAATGACTACACAGAAGATAAAAATGGCGTTCCTCCTTACCAGACATTATTAACCTGAGTTTTCCTTCCCACACTGTGGAAAAGAGAAATTTAAAGAGACTGAGCAGTCAATTTATTGATTATCAACGTGTAATGCTAATTAGATTGTAAACTACAATCTAAATTTAACCTCTCTCTCTCTTTTTTTTTTTTTTAAATGCAACACTGGACTTAAATGTGAATCTAAAAAACTAGAATAAAAATTCCCTTTTTAAAAAAGCTGTGATACAATAATAAGTCCTCATTATAATCAGAAGAGAAAAAAATGTACCCTTGTCCTTGACTTCCTTGTCCACTATGATTACTATACATTTAGACAGCGGAAGCTGAGAATGGTCATAACACAGAAAATGTTCAAGAACGCAGAAGTAAGCATTAAAAGAAAAAGAAATACAAATAAAACCTTTCACTATTTCAAACGCTTATGTTGTCTTTCCAGTAGGTGTTATAGGTAAGTCATACACTGGTCATTACCCGACTGCTATGTGTTTACAAACTTCAGCTGAGTAGAAAAATATTGAATCTAATAGCTATTTAAATATAGTTCACCTTGTTTTACAGCCTCCATTCAAAATAGACAGTTGAAGAGTATTCCAGCATGGAGAAAAATAATGTGTTCATGGAAGGGCCACAATAGGAAAAGAAATGCATGAAATTACAAGTAGTCAAACTCTCTGGAAGAAATTATGACTGGTTTGTGATTTCTTTTTTCTTTTTTTTTTTTCTTTTTGTTTTGGAAATGGAATCTCTTCAACATACTGCAAGTCCACTTGGAACCCCAGAGCAGAATAATTTTTAAGCAAAATTGCCATTCAGGTAAGTATTACAATCATTGCCTGTCTACGGTGACGTGTTATTTTGGGTTACACAAGCAACAGCTCAGGGTAGTAACAGGAGTATCTTCGAAAATTTGTTAATAAAAATCATATAAACAAACTGCTGCAGATAACCTGGCTCTACAACTATTACATTGGATTAAACCTCTGTCAGTTAAACACAGCATGCATCAAACTACAATAGAGCTGAACCGAACACATTATTCATTATAGTAAGAATACAATTGCTCCATTGGAAAGGACCTTCAAAGATTATCTAGTCCCACTGTCTGACCACTTCAGGGCTAGTCAAAAGTTAAAGCATGTTATTGAGCACATTATCCAAATGCCTGAACACTGACAGGCATGGGGCAACAACCACCACTCTAGGAGGCTTGTTCCAGTGTTTGATCATCCCTACTGCAAAGAATTTTTTTTCCTAACATAATCTCTCTTTTGATTAGTAGGGTTGTTTTCTCTCAAATGAATGTTCTAAAATTTTACACTGCATAGTCTAATTATTTTCAAATATAAAGCACTGAAACCCACTTCTGAGTTTTACTAATCCGTAGTGAATGCTGTCACAAAACACTTTCTACCCCACTGAGTAGTGGAGCTCAAGAGGAGAACATATTAGAACATTTGCAAAGAGAAAGCATTAAAGGCAGAGACTTGAAAGCATTTTTTTGAAAATTCTTTTGAAAAACACTATGTTTTTTTTCCCATCAAATTATTTCTAAATCTGTAATTATATTTCAGAGACTTCCAGTGGACTTGCTCCAGAAGGACTGGATTAGGCTGTTAATTATTAAGAACTCACATTAACATACTGAGTTATATTCGAGACTTGGCATTTACTAATATTACCATATTAACAGAGAAGCACTGCTGGAAGGTTAAGACTTGAAATCCTAATTAAATTCAATAGTCTGTTTTCCTAAGGAATGGTCCAGAGCTGTCTTAGTTGCTATTTAAAAATGTATAATGTTAACTTCAGAGATGTTCTTTTAATTTTCTGTGGACCAGATCACCCATGGTATTTTCAATCTATTTGTCAGGGAATACAATCTACATTTTCCCTATTAATCCCCTTAATAATTGAGTCACATGCTAATGAAAACTTGAAATACACAGGAAATTGATAGTTACAATATTTTTCCCTTTTTATTCACCAGGATGATTATTTTCCTGATCTCAGGCAATTGAAAGAATGGATAATTAAACAATTTTCAAATATTGCCCTGATGAGTTAATATATGAAACAAAAAAGATAAATATTGAAGAAGCATGTTATCATTGTTGCTTAATAACAAGACCTGCATGATCTGTAGTGTATGAAATTTTATTTAATTGGTGATGAATTTACTTCTAAGTTTTACATTGTCTAAAAATCACACAGTGAGAGTCACATAGTGGTACATACACAGAGCCTATAGATTTATAAATTATTTAATTATTATTTACCATTGCACAAGGAATTACTCTAAAACAGCGCTGAACAACCTTGCAATCATTGGGATCCAAAAGCAACAAAACGTAAGTGCATTGTCTTAAAATTCTGTTTCTTACAGCTGTGTTTTAGAGAATTGACAGGGAGAGGGTATTTTTATTTAGCAATCTGTAGATCAACTTCTGTTAAATTTAAGTATTACCTTGGTCTTTCATATCTGGAGACCATGTATCAAATATTTAAATGAACTACAGCTAATCAGACATCAGTCTTAGTATTGAGGAACAGATAAATACAATTTTTTTCTGAGAGAACTGAGTTGTGGCACAGACTAAACTTCACTCATTATTTTGTTTACATTAAATCAACCATTTCATCTCACTGCAGCAGACATACACGCTTATCTAATTGGAAATTATGTGAACCAGTGGTCCTAATGCCTAAGTTTAAATAATCACAGCCTAAGGCTTGTATTATAAAGCAGAGATTTTGCAGAATCATTATTTTTGCTGTTCCATTTCTGTAGGTTAACAGAAATTTAGAAATTATTTGGATAACGCAATGCCATTGACAAACTAATAATTTCCCAATATTTGTCTTGTAAGATGTAGCAAACTACAGCAGTAGAAAGCTTTGAGGAATCCAGAAGGATGTTATAGTTCTGCCCAAGTATAAAACGTGAATTAATTGGGAGTTACTCTCATGAACATTACATAAGCATTGGCCATGTGTAAAAGGAGCAAGAAGAGTTATTTCCATTATGAGAATTGCCCACATAGCTATCAGTTGTACAGGTCCATTACTTTGTTTTTATGTTGATGTTTACTTCAGCACACTATGGGAAGGAGAAAGATGTTTCAACAAATATACCTTGGATTGGAGTTCCAATCATGGCATTCTGGATAGGTAAGAATAGTGTTTTATTTTCATTTTAAAATGGTTTTGCCAGGAGAACAAGCGTATGAACTTCAATAGTAACCACTATGTTCGCCACATACATTGAGTAGTTACATCAAAATGACTACTTTAGGATTGCATTCATATCTACTTTCTCTTAAGAACAGGGTATAAGGAGGAAATAAAAGCTCTCTGAATGAAATCAGTATTTTTTCAGTCTGAAAAATGCATTCCTTGCATCAATTTATGTATTTATATAATTTATGTATTTATAATTAACTTACTGGACATCAATTGCTAATCCAAAGATTAACTATGTGAACAACAGGGGTAGCACATCAGTTTCTATCCATGGTGTTTTAATGATAAAGATTAATACTTGGTTAGAAGGAAGTAATTTGCACAGCATGTTTATCATTTGAGGTCAAAACAGAATTAATCAGCAGCTGCTTATCTATATGGTCTGCATTGAAAGAGTCTTAAAGTCTTCCTTAAATGCAGTAAAAATTCAAAAGAAGAATATTTTACATTTATAGCTCTCTACATATAGAGCTAAAATTTGACAACTCCCCAAAGGCAAGGCTCAAAGAAAAATATTTTATGTACTGCATACAAATACATTGAAATAAGCTATGTGTAATAAGCCTTATCCTTATTTTAATAAAATATCTCATTAATTCCATCTTCACCAGTCCAAACTAATGCACAAACCTATGTAAGATACCAGAATACTGTGTACAATCATTCACTGATAGAGCAATATCATTATGAAGCAATGTGTCCTTAAAGGTCATGTAGTAATCCAAATGAAGATTTTTAACTACAGATTGTTTCTTCATCATCAGATATTTTCTGTGCATTTCTGACTGCTGATGTGTAGAGAAGGAAATAAAATCAAAATCTTAGAAAATGACGAAATAGTTAGACAGTACAATACAAAAGAAAGAGAAAATGACAAATTACTGGAGCAGGTCCAGAGGAGGGCAATGAAAATGATCAGAGGTCTAGAACACCTCCTCTACACAGACAAGATGAGAAAGCTGGGGCTCTTCAGTCTGGAGAAGGCTTTGAGACCTTATAGTGGCCTTCCAGTACCTGAAGGGGGCCTACAGGAAAGCTGAAGAGGGATATTTTATACAGGGAGGTAGCAACAGGATGAGGGGAAATGGCTTTAAACTGGAAGACAGATTTAGACTAAATACTGGGGAGAAATTCTTTACTATGAGGGTGGTGAGACACTGGAACAGGTTGCCCAGTGAGGTTGTGAGTTCCCCTCCCTGGACACATTTGAGACCAGGCTGGATGGGGCTTTGAGCAACCTGGTGTAGTGCAGGGGGATTGGAGCTAGATCATCTTAAAGGTCCTTTCCAACCCAAAGCATTCTATGATTCTGTGATTCTATGAAAATTGGAATAAAAAGAAGCGAAATTAAAGAGGATAAATTAATAGACACAATAAGCAAGTGAATAGTTGAAGGAAAGTGTTTTCACCCAAAACAACTGGCAGAGGCTGTCGCTTAGTTCATCACCGCATACCTCTGGCTGCTGATGGATAATGGTATCTTTTGATTTTCTGTCAAGTTACCAGGAACATAATGTCTTTAGTATCCTATGCTTCTCTAAGTTTACAACAACCACAATGTTCTCATCTAACCTGGGAAAAGTACTTCCAAAACAAAGCATTGTAGATATTTCAGATCTTTATTTCACCCTTTTATGCATCAGTTCTTATACTCACCCACTTCACAAAGCTCTTAGATTTTCACCTAGAAAGTTTCACCAAAAACTGCTCTCTCACTACGCATATGAGACCAGTTTCTCTTGCAAAAATGCAAGTCTGAAAATTCTATTATTTCTATATTGCAACTCCTGTTTCTCTTAGTTATTTGCATAGGTAGCCATGCACAAATGGGAAAGATTGCTGTGCCTAGTCTCAGACATTCAGCAGTCCATGGGCTTAAATGTACTTGCAAAACTGTAAAGCAGAACTTGTCTACAAATGTAAAACCCAGTGAGTCATCCTGTCACTATGACAGTGACTGCCCATGGTTACACCCTGCGAAGTGTGTCCTTCCTATTCAGTGTTCTTCTACTCTGCATAAGATGCATTCTGCTGAATATGGCAGGGCTCATATTTTTACTCTTCCATTTTAACCATCCCCTGGCAAGCAGAGACATACTGCTGCAATGCTGAGAGAAACTGTGAAATACTGACTATAAAATAACAAACTTTCTGTAGAGACTCAGCCAAATCACCTTTTTTTTTTTTTCTTGGGTGGAGTAATCAAGGGATGAAATTAATACCTATGTCAAGAAATCCAGTTTATCATGAAAAATGCCTAAGGGATATCCCACTCTTTTAGCTGCTTCCAAATCCATGATGCTGTCTCATACCCTACCATGCTGTTGTGTCCAAGGAGTTATACTTACCCGGACTTGTTCATTTACCCATGTACACCATTACGTTTACAGCAACTTGCATGGTCCTAATTTGAAAGGCAGCATACAAAGGCAGGAGGACAGTAACTCCGGAGGCCAGCCCTGTCATTGAAGTTGCTGTATAATGAAACTACAGCCTAAGTAACTTGCCTAAAACTTCACTCCAAGTCAAAAGAAAATGACCAGAAACTGAGCTTAATGCTTCATGGCATGTCTACGCTCTAATTTAAGCATGACAGGGCAAGTTTACTGCCCAAAGACAAGCCAACATCTGTGATCATGAGCTCACTGTCCCCAAAGCAGGGTGACCTTGTCCTCACGTCAGCTGAGCTTGTACAGGCCTGAACGGCAGAAACATCATACAGACTTTTGTGTCTGCACATCTCTATAGCTCATATGTTCTTCTTCTTATGATACATCATCACAGCAACACAATGATTACTTCAAGTGTTTTTTTTTTTGTTGTTGTTGTTGTTGTTTTTTAAAGTATCCATTTCCTTACGTCTTCAGTCATTAAAACTGAAATCAGAAATTTAAATCAGCCACCCAGAGCAGCATATGGCCTATGTGTCAAAGATCAGGCTCCTGAAATCTCTGGCTCACTGTGCTCAACATCCAACACTTTCTGAAGGCCACTGGGGCTACAAATGTCCCTTTGGTGGAGGCTAAGGAAGCCCCTGCAGAAGCTCCTGGTTCTGAGAAATGACACGGGACAAGAATCAAGTGTTGGAGCCCAGGCTCACACAAAGGATCTGCACTGGGGCACTTCTTTCTGCCCTTCCACTAATAAGGAAACACTTCACTGTTTCTTTCCAACATAGTGCATACTATCCTGATACAGGTTAGGCTTATAAACATTCTTCTAAGCAGACTGGCATGGTGTAGTATTTGAATGTGAATGTTACAAGTTTTATTATTTTATTTCACACTGCTACTATCTCTTTCCCAGTCCCTACAGTACCTTAATATGAGGAGTATTCTTACTTTCAATAATCAGTTATCCCTCACTTGGAGCTTCATTCCCCTGACCTTTGCCGCACATTTCTAGGCAACATCACACACCTTTTGAATATCACAGTTATAGATGTCAGTATGAAAAATTTTCTCCCATCTCACAGTCGTTATTTACAAAACTGAAAAAAGGCTCGTAACTTGTTCCCTGGTATTATCTTAGGATTAAGCTGCAGACAATCATTTTCCATTAGGTAACAATTTGATTATTTTTCTATACGTGGCTTGAGCTCAAAGCTAGACAAGCAAATAGAGATCTTATTTCTAGCACATCTAAGCATTTACATTTCTGATAATAGTTGTATCAGCAAATTATTTCTTCACTGTCTAAAGCAAATGCACAGTTATGACGCATTAAATAAATACTGTGTTTCTGCACCAGGCTTGAATTCCAGGAGCACACAGGAAACAAACTTAACACAGCTTCACTGAATGTATTGACAACTTTGATCTTGAAACCCAATTAAATGTTGACAAAGCATGATGCAAAGTGTAAATACATAACTATACAATACTCAAGCCAAGATACATATCTGCATTCAAAACCTGTTCTAAAAATCTAGCATTACACTCACCTGCTAAAAATCCTTTTATTTTAAAGCATAACAACATAATACAAGAAGATCTCAGCTACTTAAATATATACGTTTCAAACTGCGGCACAACTATCTGACAGAGACATTCACCACAGAAAAACACTTGCTTACCTTTTGGAAAACAATTCCTCTTCTCCTTCAGCACCCATTGATAAGCTGATCATGCTTCTTACTTCATGAAATAACAACCAGAACCATGCACATTTTGAAAAGTTAATAATGCAACATGCTGCCTTACCTCTAGCAATCTGTAACACTTGGGATGTGATTAAAGTGTTTTGGGATTTCATAAACAAGACAAAGAATTAAAATACATATATGTTTTGGGTTTTTTTTTGTTGATTGTTTTAATACATACTTTTAAAAGGCTGAAGGGGAAAGGTGAGATATGCGTTACAGTATTGTTATCTCAAAGATTAACTCACACAATTTATTTATCTTCACATAAATCGCAGTTCTACATGACAGCATAGCATAATTTATAGTTTTCAATACTGAAACTCAGACACAGATATTAATGGTAAATCTGCTAAAGGCAATTAGTCTCTTTTCTCTAGCTCAGGTGAAACTAATGAATTGCCAGGGACTTGTCTGGACCAACACATATTTCTCCCAACTTGTACATAACCAAGGAATATTCCACAATGTAAATCTCATAGTGATTACAAAGAATAAAGCTAAAGCTACCTTAATGTCAGGATATTCAGATTCTGTTAGTCTTTTAGTATTATTCTATCTAAAAACCGCTGTCAGTCATTTAAAAAAAATGATTTAATGGTTAAAAAAAAAAAACAAACAAAAAAAACTTCTGGAGTAGTTCTGTCGATACTGAAGTCAGATTCCTTTCTTTACCCTAAGGTTTTAAGCCACTCCCACAGATTATTTACTTATTTAAATGCTGAATCATTTAAGTATTTAGTTTGTCAACAGTACGTTGTCTGCTTTGGATTAGAAGTCAACATTAACTGTGCAAGTAACAAGAATAAAATTGCAGCAAGCTTTTAAGGTGAAAATGCAAATCTCACATTATTGATTAAGTCCCTAATTCCTGAAAGCATTTAGACTACAATTTGCCAACTTCGCCAATATTTAATTATACTCTAATTCACCATTTCTTTAAATTAGAGGTGTAGCAACTTAACACAAAACAGAGGAGCTGGTTTTTGTTTTTTTATCTCAAAGAACACAAAGCTACAAATTATTGTGAATGACTTGCAGTGTGTTTCTGTGGACAAACAGCACAAACATCCCCTAATAATTGTGACTGGGTTGTAATGCTACCCACTATGTCAAGCAAACTGATCCAGCCAAAAGTTTACTTTGTAGGTAAAAACAGAATGAAAATGCCAAAATTTGACTATGAAAAGTAAGCAGAGATATAAGATTTCTTTTGAAAAGACCTAAATGTTGATTAGCTATGCAGACAATATATGTTGAATGTGCCTCAGCTATATCAAAACAAGTTATGGATATGAGAATAAGTGGATCCTGCTACATTCCCACTTCTCCTGTCCACGCTTTTTTATCCACTTCATAGTCAGCCCTCAAATGTTCAATCTCTTAATGCAGTATAAAACTGCCCACTGGTTTAGTCAGGACAATCGTTAATCCAGCCAAAGATTATGTCAACTAGAAATAAAGACAGCTGAGTACCAGAAGTGATGCAATGAAAGTGAAGTGGCACACTCAGAAAGGAACATTGTATGTCAGTAAAATTTGCTGACAAGTTGCATGCTAATTCCATGAAGTCATATTCTCTCTTCTTCAATGAGAACTTATACATAAATCCAGTCAGAAAACATTATTCCTCTCACTAATCATCTTTAAGGTTCACTTGTCCCTCTTCAAAGGATCTTGAAAATATTTTAGGTTTGTTTTTAAAAGACCTCCATTCAAAAATGGTCTGCGTAAAATAGCTTTATTTATTTTACAACTGCAAACACTTCTATGCTCCTTGGCTTATGAGCAGAATGAAGTCTGCTAGAAACAGGACCTTTCACATCAGCTGCTAAATGGTGGTCTATGTCAGAGAATCAAAATACAGGTTAGTATGAGTAATCCTTTAAAATGGTTACAATTTCAGAAACCAGAGGAAGATAATTGTTTTGGGAATACTTATGCTGCCTAGGCAGACTACAGAAACCTTTCAATTTAAGAGTTCAACAAAGCGCTCAACACAAGACTGTCAAAACTGTCTCCACTGGTTATAACAATACAACATGCAGCAGTTTCAACATGATTCAGTATATTCCAAGATGACAACAAAAAAGCAGAAAGCTGCTGCATTCCCTGAAAAGATTTGAGAACCAGAACCACTGACTATCAGCATAATACGACCTGAAACGTCTGTAGTCTTGTTGGATATTAAGAAAGCTTTAGGGAAGCACATTTTGTTTCTGTACCCTTTTCAATAATGAGCTTTTGATTGTCACTAGAGTGCTCCACCCTTCCACCTGTCCAAGTAGGGCTACTCAAACATGCTGACAAAAGAGAAATGGGTAAATTAATTCTGGACCAAAACAGAGCAAGATAAACCTTTTCCTTAAACATTTCATGACAATGAAGCACTTCTGTGCAGTCTTTGACACACTGGATCAATCAAAATATAGTCACGCCATCCTTTAAGCACTGAGCACCACACCGTGGAAAGATCCTGTTAAGACAGCTCAAACACCAAAGTAGTAAGACAGCGCACATGGCCAAATATCAACAGTACTCAAAATTAAGTTCTTTCAGAAGGAAAAGTATTATAGAACAATTCACCTCAAGTTGCCTTTGCTACAGTAACTGCTGTAGAAATTTGCAAGTATGCTAATGGAATGTGTTGGTATTTAAAATTCCCTTTTTCAGAAGTGTATTTGTTTTACTCAGTGAGTATCCCAGCAGTATAAAGAAATGTTTCACTCCTAAATCTGGAGTACTTTTTCAAAATATTGAAGAGGTAACAGCTTTTTCAAAAGCTGCTATCTGCAGTTCTGAACTGAGTTACCCAGGCTTAATACATGCTTACAACAAAAGTTGCATGAAATGCTGCCTCCTACAGAACATGCAGCACCTCAACACACCATAAATTAAACAAAGCAGACAAGTACTTTTATGCGTTTTTATTATAGAAAAACAAAAGGCTTACACTTGAATTCAATAAGCAGCATTATTTCATGAATTTAAGAGAGGTTATGACAGTGAAGCTGCTTTAAGAAACCTTGATAGATTTGAGAAAAAAGAATAAAATGACACATTCTCCTCTGACAACATCCTATATTATTTGCATGACCACAGTAAGTTCCTGTAATTGCATATCACTTCTTACACTCAGTTTGCGATTCATATGCTCTTCTTTTCCCTGTGCCTTGTTGAACATAGCTGAGAAAAGGATTTGGTGAGAACAGCAGTACATTTCAAGCTTGATTTTCAACAGTTCAGTACACATCAGATTGATATTACAATTCAGAAGTGACTGAGGTACATTTTCTTCTTCAGCAGTTGAATGTTACAGTTGTATCAGAACCCAGTGTGAGGTGTTTCTTACACAGCATTTATCATTTTCAGCTTTGTATCACAGAAGATTTCTCAGCAAGATACTGGGCTAGTATTCGGTTATAAACAAAAAAAAACCCACAAAAATGAAGAGTCACAAATGAAGCAGTTCTCTGCAATGCAGCAGAATTCATGGGGTCTCTTTTTACTTTTGTTGGTCAGGTTTTTGAGTGGTTTCTTAATTACACACTACAGAATGAAGGGTGGCCTTCCACAGATCACATCCACCTTTTAGTCAAAAGCTGCATGTCCCCAGCCAAAGCCAAAATTAAACATGTAATCAATTTGTATTTGAAGTTTCATGGCAACAGACAAATCAAGAAAACATCTTACTATATTAATAGTCCTGCAATTTTATTATTACCACTGACTTATGTTGAATTCCAAAGGAAATTATAGCCTTGTCCTTGAGTGATTATTGTTTTAAAATGCAACTCAACAGCTCTAAATCATATTAAAGATAACTCTAAATACATTTTTAAGCATCTCACTCTTCACGTATATGCTAAAAATATACCTCAATGTATCCTGCATATTGAGAAAAAAACAAAGACATTAAAAAAGCAAGGTAACTCAACTTACTATTTACAACCAGCTCAAATATAATGCAAATATAATGAAAAAAGGGAAAAATGCAATTCACAAAGGAAAAAAGAGAAAACAAAAAGCAAAAAAAAAAGCATCTAACACCTGCTATTCAGAATTACACGAACTCGTCTTTTCTTCTTATTCTGAAAGAAAAAGAGGTTGACTAAAAATCAGATTTTTTTTCTGAAAAATATTTCTTAACTTTAGACCTTGTTTGTTAAACTGATAACAGTCATCTACTTATTGTATCCTGCACCGCAACATGAAGACAGCTGATACCAAGCTTCTTAAACCAAAGAACCAAAATTTTCTTCCTACAACAAAAAAGGATGCAATTCATTTTCCATAGTTATGTTTTATGTTATCATCATTTGCTCCAACACAAAACTTGACTATTTAAGTTTACCAATGTCTTAATTTAAAATGCCTTAACTTAGAGTTACAGCACAGAAATTTCTTATGTGATCTAGCTGCCTTATATACAGAGGACTTCATCTGTACTATATAGTAATATTACTTTAAAAGAGGAAAAAAAAACAAACAGCATGAATACCAAGATAAATAACAACAAAAGTTCTGTTTGTATGGTACTCTTCATAGCATCAGTGCCAAAGGCCTTGGAGATTTTAACCCTGGACACAAACTAGTCATTTTCACAGGATCGTATTAGATGTGACTTTTATGACTAAACAGGTAATAAAAATGCATTATACTGATCAATCTGTATGAAAGTTAATATGCTCCGTTAACTCTCTAGGTAACAGTCTCAAACAGTAGTATCAACACCAACCACCTCAAAGACTTGTAACAATCTAAATTAAACACTGTAAACATGTTTACATCAGTCAAAAAGCTTGTCTTGTGGGATTTTGGCAAAATAGTTAGAGTGCTTGTGCCATCCTTTATCAAGTTGTAGTTTCAGAAAACTTTTAGTACAAATGATCATTTGTAATAAAAGTTTATGTAAGCATAAAACAGTTTAACATGTAACCTTGTTTGAAAAGTTTTAAAATGTAGTTCTCCAATAATTTTTAGCTGCTAACATATTGTATATCACAGAGATATTCTTGACTGCCAGTAATTACAGTAGTACATAATAAAACAGTCCTCTGGTTTATAACAATTTACATTTAATTTGATAACAAAAAATTATTTTTTCCAAAATAACGCGCAACAATAAAACACGTGAGTTCCTGGAAAAACCGTAACATGTCTTTAACTATCAAGGTTCTGAAAGAATTTACAGATCTCTTGAATTTTCTTATACAGCCTTAGTTTTGAGTGTTCGGCTGGGCTGTATTATTATCAGTTCATCAGGTATACTAAGGTCAAGTAACATTATCTCATTGTTCTAGGAACAAACAGTACAAAACCTCCCCAAAAGTACCTGCAAGTTCCTTCATATTCCTTTGATAATCATTAAAGACAATTGAGAGAACATCCCTATTTCAGTTCTTTTTCCCGTCAATATCTGAGAAAATTTAAACACATGCAAGTCAAAACTACCATAACGCAGACACAAGAAGGTCCTCTTTCTTGAAGATGATCAATAAATGACTACCTTCAATAAATAAGTCTATTTGGAAATTCTAGAGATTTTTTGTTCAACACATTAGTCTTTTTTCTTTTCTGATAGGTCTTTCTGTTTAAGCTCTCCATCTGAAAGTTCTGCATATTTTCCGTTCTTTTCCTCCTCTTGCTCCTCCTCACTGCCATCATCTGTGAGCTCCCGATCGCTGTTTTCCTTTTTAACTGCCTCGTGTTCATCTACACCTCCATCTGTATCAGCTGTGCAGATTCCATAACACATTATGCTGATGACACCCAGGGGCAACCCAAAGAGAAAGCATCCCAGAAGTGGTGAACTCTTGAACACTGACTGTTGGAACACAGATTTGAAGTCAAAAACACTTCCACTGAACATACACAGTTACCACATTACTTATTACTCTGCATATTTATCTACTAAGACCTGAACTGAGTCAGTTTTCTTAAGAAGGTCAAAGCAGTCATTTTAGCCATTCCTACTGTAAGCTCATTTAAAAAAGTCTTAGGTTAATATTACAATATTCAATAGGATGATTAATGTTAACATACTAGCTACAAATTCTATTCATTGTTTGAAGCTTGAGAAACCATTGTGCTAATAATGTTAAAATAACATTTTAAAACAACCAGTTTATACTTTCATTTGTGTCTCATTCTCAAAAATGAGCTTGAGTCATTATAAGGGATTTGGAGAAGCCATCTGTTATTAGAGAGCTTCCTATTAAAGAGTAGCTTGAAAGACTTTATTGCACAAAAGGAAGGACTTCTGGTTTCAGAAACTGATGCATGAATGCTGCATGCTGACAGAAGTTTGGAAGCCACAAAGAAACAAGCAAAAATGAATTCAAATTCACAGCAAAGATTTTTTTGTTCGTGTATGACAAGCAGAAAAAAAAATTATGTACTTCTGCCCAATAAAATGCTGTTAAGCATTGTTAACCCCCAAGAAGAATGATAAAATATTTGTTTTAAAACCACACCTAGTATTTGATCTCTTTATGCCCTAAATAGTTTTCCTCAGAATGTAAAAGTGCTATTGCTTTCAATGAAAGGAATAAAAGAGGGTTAAGAAAAACATTTTTAATTCTTTCTGTTCTATCCCTTAAAATGTACATCAGATTTTAACACAGAATAGGAGTGAAAAAATAAGAAACTCTCTGCATGCTGAATATTTAGCACACTAGAAAATGTTATTAGAGACTTTCATCAAGAAGTTAATAAGGCTTAAACCTAATGCATATATGTGTAAGTGAGCATATATATGAACAGATTTATACAAAAATATTTCAAAAATCTATGAAAACATATGCATCCTGATTGATAAGGTTACCATCTGTATGGGAATTGCTACATCATGATTTGAACTGATAACTGAGCACTAGGTGACAAGGCATGGCTAAGCCAGTGAGCTCAGGTGTGAGCAATGCACGTGAGCAAGCAGAAGGGGTGGACCCAGGGTCTTTACCCTCATTTATGGATTAGCAGCTGAGGGAGAAGCATCTCTATTCTGAAATGATGCTCTTCTTGAGATGTCATCAGCCTCTGGAAAGGATGAGCCTCCTTCTTCTAAATAGCTTTTTAAACTAAATCTTAACAAATACCTTCATCAGTGTGCTCCTGGCCTAGTAGAAAGCATTATCATTGCCTTTCATTGCTCCACACTAATTTACAAAATATAAAACTTACCACTACAGTAGACTTGGCATCATAGACTATTCTCTTGATTCGCTGCAGAACTCCATCACCACCTTGTGCCTGAAATTTCAAATGGAACCATGTCAAAACTGCTGACACTTTTCAGTTATGATTCCAAAAGTTCATTCTTCAGAGCTTGAAATCTTAAGCCCCTTTAGAAGGAAATGAAAAGTGATTATTCTTGCATCTCACAATGCCCAGACACTCCAACTTTTCTGGCATGGACAAACATATCAATAGTCTCAAGAAAAATTTTCCCACAATTATTTTAAGCAACTGGTTAACAGCAAACTGGCACTCTTAATCACCTCTTACTATAGAGAAACACTAAGAAAAACTAACAACTGTCTCAAGTGTAATTATTATAAAGTTTAAGAGAACTTCTGAACCTTCTTTTTTAAGTTGATTGATATCTATTTATGGATAAAACAGAAGCATATGGATAAAAACAGAAGCACAGATTATCTATTTATAGATAAAAATCTAAAAAGTAACAAAAAGGTACAGAGGTGTAATGAAAAATAGCTTGTGGCCAGCAATATCAGACTATCTGCATTACTACTTGAATTAGCAGAGTTTCCAAAATACTAGATGAATCTGAAGCTAATTTATGTGTTGAATAAGGCCAGTCTTCACGTGCCTCAGGATGCCAGAGAAACAAATAGGATGAGAATCTACATTTTGGAGAAAATCAACTGACCAGAACACGATCCTGACCAAATTCCCCTAAAGTGCAAATTACAGAGCTGAAGAACTCAAAGAAGGCTGCCGAGACCATACGGAATAACAAAGTGAATATTCCAACATCTTCCAAATAAAGGAGGCAGGGATTGTCACATTGCTCAGAAGTTTTGCTGTGGTTCAGAAACCTTACATCCTATTACTAGTTTATCACTGTACTTTAAAGACTGACAATTTCTTGGGTCTGAACATATCTGTAGTAATGGCATTTTATGTCTACTGACATCATCTAGCTTAAATGAAGTCCCATCCTGTATTAGCTCTCTCACGTACATACAAAAGGTGTGAATTCAAACAGGCCTTTAATTGTTCTAGCTAAAATACTGTAAACAAACATACAAAGACAAGTGATAGTACAAGAAAAAACACAGGGCATCACAAATACAGAATTACTCAAGTTAAAAACTAGACAAACTAATTCTGTTTAAATCTGTTATATTTAAACAAAGTTAAACAGATGCTAATAAAAACATAATTCAGAATTCTCAAGTGCAATTAAAAATATTAAAGAATTGAGAACTGAAGAAAAAAATGCAACTAAAGAATTTACTCGGAATATCCCTTGCTTTGTGTTCAGATACTTAGCCAGTAAAGTCATCGACAGCAAGCAAATCCACCCATATTGTGTTGTTGATATATCAATCTGACAGACTAAATAAACCAAAGTATCCTGTATGACTGAAACAGCCTACAGCCTTACTTGTTATTACTATTCAGCATCCTAAAACTGTTGGCATAACGTGATGCGAGATTCAACTAATGCAGTAAGTATTCAATGTAAAGTGAACTGGACATAGGTGTCTCCCAGGAGGCAGCAGGATGATTTGTCAGCACTGCCTTCTTTCACTGAGAGGCCATCTTGCCCTGTGAGCACAAATGATAGCTCTGATACACAGTCTTTTCCTTATCTTCACAACATAGCCTTTTGCTCAACTTATAGTACACTGAAGGTAGAAGCAAACCTGAGTTTCCTTTGCTAACATAAAAAGAAATTGTCCAAGCCAATGTCATGGTTTTACAACTTTTGGTTATCAGTATTCCACATCATAACATCATGTAATGCACTGGGGGTTTGACTATTGATGCTCAAGTTCTGGGTGCCTGTCTGGAGGAGAAGAAGAACTACATTCCCCAGGGGGCTTTGCGGTCAGCGAGGAGATATAACTCCTGGC
>JAOWBP010060279.1:0-19959 GCA_028571105.1 Tragopan temminckii
GTCCTCTTCATGCACTTAAGATAATAAGCTGTTCTGCAAATCAATCTCTTGCTAATGTCTTCAAGATTGTTTCCCATTTGCAAATAAGCTCAAATGTGTCTTGAAAGTGCTTTACCTCATCCTCAAAGATGACATACCAAGTATCAATGTTTCGGTGTTCTTTTGGTTTTTTTTCCTGATGGGCTTCATCTGGACTGAAAATTTGAAAATTTTAATTATGAATGTCTCTTTTTCTTACAGTTTATTTGACTCTTCTGTGCACATCAAAATATGAATCCAGTTGATTTCTTTATCCATCTTTCTGAACAGACAAGATTATTAAAACATCTAGCCTTTGTAAAGAAACAGGCACCATTAGAGTACAGTATTTCATGGTTATGTCAAGAGTGCTAGAGAGACCATTATTTCATATGGTCTGTGTTCCTGAATAACACAATACAAGAACTTACAGATTTCCGAAGACATATGTTGGAGGCACTTGCATTATTGAGATGGCGTGCAGGAAAGATTTTGAGGGGCATTTCTACCATAATGCTTTCAAAGCAAGAACCCAGGACCTCTTTGGAAGAACCTTCTGATATCTTTCTACTTCTGAAAGGATTTCTGAGCCCATAGCTCATTAAACATCTGCCCAACTGGAATGCAGAGTGTATTTACTATGTCTCTCCTTTTATTTTTTTTTTTTTAATCAAGGACTTACTATTAGATATTTTTTTATTAATGGGTAACCTATTTTGACAAGCTATTAGAAGCTTCTCCCACAGCTAATAGTGCATACTGTCATGACTCACCTGTGATATACATCCCATCTGAGAGACCTAACTCTTCCATTATTCAGTTGGAAGTGTCATTTTCTGTATATTTGAAAAGAGGTGGAAAGGGAAGAGACACATTGAATGCTGTCCTTTCTTCCACCATAAGTTGAATGTTAGTATGTTGATTGAGTTAGAGTTCATATAGGAGCTGGGAGAAATTCGCATAATGGAAACAGTGAATCTTTTTCATCTACAGAAACAAATAAAATATTAAGGTTTCATAATGGATAGAAGATGTGACAGCTTCTTGAATCCCAATGAAATAGGTTCACACCTAAGATTGCTTTCATTTGATGGTTATTCCATTATATTTCTGAAAAAGTGTAGGAGATTCTGTCCAGTTCTTATTTGATGAGTGTCAAAATAAAATCTCTGCCACAGTTCATATTCATTAGTTTCTTTGTTGGTAATATCTGAAGAGTCTGAGAGTTTGAATTCCCATCTTTATCCCTATAAGTTCAGGCTCTAAATGTAAGGTTAAAACCCATTAACAACAGATGGGCCATCAGTGTTATTTATGTGGAGCTTGCTATCAGGCCAACTGAAACCTTTTATCTGATTACTTCTCAGACTGATACTTGCTATTTGCACTCCACTCTAGAAGAGACTGGGAAGGGTAGTAAAATGGTTGGGCTGGTGCAGGTAAAGAGGCATCTTCTTAAGTTTTCATTGAATTAAGCAAATGCTTATTTCTTGGTTTTGCCAGGTTCTCTCATTTTCAGTGATTCTCATTCATAACAGTTCCTAGGAAATGACTCTAAAAGAAAGAAAGCAGCTGACTCTTTCCCTTTCTTTAGCATTTGAGTAAGCAGTGTGTGTTCCAAAAGTCTACCTGCCCAGCCTTGTGTGTGCGGGGAGGCAGTATACTTGCTCAACTAAGCGCTTAATCCTCGGGAGCTGCAGTTGAGGGTCTTTTCAATAAGCCTGATGTGATTCATTAATAGATGTGTCAGGTTCTAATGGCCAACCCTCTCTTTTTCTTCCCTTTGACTCTTACAGTGAGCATGCCCACCAGTGAGACCGAGTCCGTGAACACAGACAACGTCCCTGGAACAGATATTGAAGGCGAAAACTGCGGTGCTAGGCTAGCGTGAGTACATATACACAGTTATATGTGTGCAGGTGCTGGCTTGAGCTTGGTGGTTTAAAGCCAAGGCAAATGTTAGACTCGTTAAGGGGAAGGAAACCACACTATGGGTGAAAAGAGGGTGGAGAAGATCTGTTAATCCCAGTTCTTATCTTAATTGCAATGTAAACTCACTCTGGATGTTAGTGGAGAGCCTCTGGGATTACACAGATATAAATAAATCACAGAATTCCCGCAATAAGCAGAGCTGGGTTTGCATAGTAGCTAAAAGAAGAACTGATGGATAAGTGTTCTTATTTTAAAATTTGTCTTCAGTGATAGTTAATCAAATTCAGTATATGCAGACCAAACAGTGGAATTGACCGGTGTATTTTAATTTCTCTAATGGCTCCTCTGCAGTTTACAGTGCCTTGTAATTGAAGTACACACGATAGCTTCCATCCTACAGCCTGAATTACACCCTTAAAGTGCTGAGCACGTCACAGTGAAAAATAAATGCAGCATTTGGGAGGGGGTAAAGCCTTCTCAAAATCACACCATTGTAGTAAGAAGACAGACTCAACAACATGTGAGATAGCACTTACGGAAGACATTTATACTGTAAGATATGTTTTTTAACTTCACAGTGAGCATGTATAGACCAGAGGAGTCCTTTCTTCCCTATTGCATGACTTAAACAAGAATGGACCTTATCCTGCCTGGAAATGTGTTAACCCTCTTTAATTTCTGTAAAAACTGGACTAAGCACTGTGCTGGAATATTTTGAGGCTCTGTCCTGTCCTTGAACATACTTTGAGCCCTTCTGTTTGATCAACTGCAGATCATATGTACCTAAGAAGAATTCTGTTTCATTAGGCCTGTGGTTCAGTGTTCAGACCCTGACAGTAACAGGAGGGGAAGCATGCAAGCCTGGTCTTTTCCTGCCTTTTATTCCACTTTTCTGCTCCTGAATTCATGATCTTGTGCTAGAAATCTTAAGAGGAGATGCTTCTCATTTTTGCTTTTAGAGGTCATTTATGGACCTGTCAGCCATGGATTTATCTGAAACTGCTAATGCTGCCTGTCCTCACAATCTCCTGTGGCAGCAAGTTTCAGCTGCTCACTACCTGCTGTGTAGACAAGTAGTTTAGTGTATCTGTTTTAAGCTGATATACTACTACTTTCAGTCGATGCCCTTTCCTCCTTATACTGTGAGATTTGGTGATCAACAGTTCTGCATTTCAGCTAATCTATCACTTTCATGATTTCATAAACCTTGATTGTATCTCCCTCAAACACCCCTGGCCTTCTCCTCTACAGACTGAAGAGGAAGTGATCTTATCTGCATTACAAGACGTGATATGTGGAATATGTTATAAATTCAGTCTGCTTTCCTGGAAGTGTCAGCTCGTGGCTTACAAACCCTACAAGAAAGTATGATAGCATTCCTTCACCTGCTTGCTGTTGTCTACCTGCTGAGTCTGGTTTAGATTATAAGCTCTTTTTGAAGGAACCAGTCAAGGTCTATTCACAGCAGTAAGGCAGTTAGAGCTCTCCCTTTAGCACCTCGCTTAGCTGCCTGTGCTCTTGTCACATAATAGGAAGCAGCAGCTGGATATGTGACCACTTCTTCCAGCTGGATCTGATTTGGAGAACTATCTCTATTCTGCAATTATGGTTCCTAACACAATGGGTCCCCTGGTGCTACACAGTGCCAACAACAATGGGAGCTGTTAATATAAAGTTGCATATATTTTTAATATTACAGCTTGCATTCATTTAATGTCCTTAATCCCAGAGGATCCTCAAACACTTCATGAACTGTATGTGCAGCAATTGTTTTCACAGTGTTAGAGTTTAGCTACCTTCAGGGTAAAATGTGACAGGTGTTTAAAAACATAAGGGGAAAGGACATGAGCGTATAAGGAGGTGTATGAGGGATAACTTGTTTTGCACTGAAACAGTATGGGGAATTTTGGCAAGGAGAACATAATTCTGTAAGTTGGAATGTGGCCAGGAGAGCTGAAGTTTAACCCAATTCTAAACATAAACATGACTTAGAATTGAGTTTACTGAAAATGATCCAACATATCCACAGGAGAATGACAGTCCTATGGTCTGACACAGTGCTCACTATGCCCACAGCATGAGGAGAAGGGATAGCTATATCCAATGCATTTTAACAAAGCAAAGAAAGATGACAGGAAAATGGAACTTTGTTTCTTCTTCCCATGTTGTGAATCTTAAAATTGTGCCTAAGTGTCACCAAAGCAGTACATATAAGATTGAGAGAGATAAACGGTTTCCTTGCCACATTCCACTTCATTTGGAGATAGGTGGCATATAGTAGGGAAATTGAAATCTGTTATTGAGAAGGGGATTTTTTTAACCCCCCTACCCAAGGACATTCAAAATCCTCGAGGCCTCAGGGAGATTGCTTTTCATCTCCAAGAGATGAATGGGAGCCTTCGACCAGGAAAATGAATGACTGTATCTTTGCATTTGAAAGTCTGGACCGAAATACAAATTTGTCAGTGCTTCCTGGTTTTGTAAATTTGTGGAGCTGCAAATTCCTCTCTTATGGGTAAATTTTGATTTGTTTTGAACTCTGATTCCATCAGGAATATATAAAATGTAAGCAGGGATTTCAGAACTGATTTGAGTAGTAAGTAACATTGGTGGAGGATCAGAATTTGTTCAGAGCGTCCAATAATTAACTCAGTACTGTTCAAGGATAGAAGTAGTTCTTTTGGGAAGTTGAGTTTTTCAAATGTGTTCTTCATGTAGTACCAGTGAACTTTCAGTAAGTGTTACTGATTGTGATCATGAATTCCTGATTTACTGTAGTTGAAGGGTAAGCCCAGACTCTTGAGCACTCCTCTGCCTTCTGAAGTTTCTCTTTTAGAACTGAAATGGCTAGAGAAGTTTTTTGTTCAGCTTTGAGTTTCACGTGTTGAGTTTCAGACGACTTTTGATTTTGACCAGCCTACTAAAGTCACCCAATGTCCAGAAGTCCCCATTGTCTTGCTATAAACACATTTTTTCCTGGAGGTCAGAAACTGCACTGGGCAAGCTGCAGCTAGAATGACTGAAGTATCAGGGAGATTTCGAGGCAGAGGTAATATGTTTATTTATTTAGTGGCATCAAGCTGTTAGAGCATTTAATCACCTCAGCAACACCACCATGGTTACAGACTGACCCTGCCATCAGAATACCTGTGTGATAAAAAGAAAACCTAGGAGACTGAAGGAAAAAGTGTTTTTATTAAAGATAACTCCGAATTACTGGCTGTTCTTTTTGTTCTTATAAAAAGCTGCAGAGCTTTGAAAGGCATCATCTGTGAATGACAGAAAGATCTGCTTGAGAAGTCAGGCTCAAGCATGCCTTTTGGAAAAGGAGATCTTCCCTGACAGCCTTTCTCAGCTCCACAGAGACATATGCTACGTGAGATCAGGAGACTACCTCTCAAACACACACTGTCTCCTACTGATTGTTTCAAATGAGCTTTTCTTCCTATAGTATCCATACTATCATCTGTGCTGTCTGGAGCAACGCCAGACTTTAAACCAGCAGGAGTTTCAGGCAGAATGTAGTATCTAATCTCTTTGCTTAGTGTGTAAATCCAGTTTCTTAAAACAAACAAGCAATCACAAACTTTGTTCATATTCATCTTTAGTAATTCTGCTGCCATCAGACTGTGGCAGGGAGTGTATTCCTTCCTAAAATGGGTGCTACCTTTAACAGGTGTCCAAATTTTTTTTAAAAAAAGAAATCTTGTGGGGTTCCATGGAGCACTGAAAAATGTCCCACAAATTCCACAGTATATCATCTCTGTCATGACATTGCCTTGTACTGCACTGACATCTGCCCTGTAGTAGAAACGCAACAGCTTTTATCCTCAAGGTCAATGTCAGGAAGTGGAACTTATCTTAATTCTGGCGTGTCACAGCTTTAATAACCTGTTGCCTCCAGGTACAAAGAAATGTGTTTTCTCTACAACAAGTATCAGAGAGATAAACCCAAAACTAGGAGCAATGGGTTTCTGTTTACAGGACAGCCTTATACCTAATAGTGAGTAATTTCTCTGAGCCTCTTTGAGGCTCAGCAGGCCTCAAATTCCTGCCAGCAGGCTGTTGCTCATAATCAACAGTAATCTGTTCTGCACAGGATGGCAGTGTATATAATCTTCCAATACAACCAGAATGCTAATTTTCTAATACAACCATGCAGACCTGGAGCGCCACAATAGAACTTGCTTTTATAGGTATGTCTTAGCTAAAAAGAGACCTTTGTGGAAACTAAATTTCATGGAGCCATGGTAGAAAACTGAAGCACTTGAGATCAAAGGGAAACAGAGTTTAAAGTTATCTGCTTCCCCTGAAATAATAAGCCACTTGGCACTTTCACCTTGGCTGGGATTTTCATATATTTGGGACACAGTGCAATTGCTTTTCCACCAAAGAGGGTTAAAACAGTAAAAGAGGATAGAACAAAATGAACAACCTACACTGGCTTTTCAGAAAATGCAATGTCCTTAAAATAATATAGACAATGGAAGCTTTCCTTGGCAGCCAAACCCTCGGTGATTTTCCTTTGGTGCTTTTCTGTCTGTACAATAGCTCCTTATGCAGCTCTTGCAATAATCAGCATAGCAGCCAGTGGTAAAGGAGAAAGGGTCATTTTGCTCTCGGGTTCACTACAGTTGCCATTGGTTTTGACCTAATGAGAAGATAGATTCCTTTGAGGACCAAATTCTCAATCACATCAGGAGCTGTGGGAAGAAAAATTTGCCAAAAGCTCTGAAACCTCTGCTGACTTTAGAAGAAAAACACATGGCAGCAACCCTTACATATCAGCATTCACTACTGCTCCCCAGTTTATTTATAAGCATGGCATTCTTGTTATTCACAGTCAGTTCTGGGTATGTGTCTCAGGGCAGCAGCATGCCCTTGTGGAGGAGGCATTATCTTCCTGCTTCACATTTTGTGACAGGACTTACCTGTGACTTACCAAAGGGAGAGTAGGGTTTTTCACTCACTTTTAAGTGCTGGCCTGTTTCCCCAGTCTGTTTCCTAGCTCAAGAAGGCCTAAGAAATAGCAAACCACCTAAACTTTAAGATAGATCCAGTTTTCTTAAGGATATTCTTTAGATTCTTATTGCTGCTAGCAAACAGCCACCTCTCTCTTAAACCCAGCATCACTCCTTTGGGTCAGCATGCTCTTCAGTGCTTGATTTCAATCCACTTCATAGTTCAAGTTCTCTGGGGCCAGTCTTCCATTCTCTTTTGCTTGAAGCTTTTAATAAACGGACAGAAATGAGAAATGATCATTGTGTATCACTGTATAATACTGCAGTATTAATTGTATTGTAGAGAGGATAGCATGTGACAGGATGGAGGTCCATTGCTTCAGGAAAAATTGTAGAGGTGTAGCTGAGGGTAGAAATTATCCTTAAGACTTCATTTTACTGAGAGATTATTAGGAAATGAAAATGTTATGTCACTGTGTACTCTTGTCCTAGGAATGTGTGGAAAAGGACCCTGGGGTGGGCATCTGTTCTTCAGGGATTCCAGCATCCCTACTAGAACAATGAAATGCTCTTCCATCCGCAGGAAGATAGAAAGGGAAAAATGCTTTCCAAGGTTTTGTTGTGCTGCTTTATCTCTCAGAATATGGGATATCTCACTACATCTGAATTATGCTTACTGTCCCAAGCTTATGCTGATAAAATTTTTATGTTTCACTGTTTTATCTGCATGCAGTAACTTTACCTTAACCAGGTAAGGTTTAGAAGAGTTTTAGAAAATTAAACATAGCTACTCAAATGATAAAGGTCTGATTTCTGAGTTAGCCTTTTTAAAGATGTAATCTGAGTTACATGAATCCTATGACAAAAACACTCAGTAGTAATCTGAAATAGTTGTCATATAAGCTCTAATAACATATTTGGAAAAAAAACAACTATTTCTCAAGACATATCAGAGCTCCACCTGAGGAAGATCTCTTTCTTTCAAAGACATAAAACATCTAGAATATGAGGAGTACAAGAGATCTGTGTTTAAACCTATAGCAGAGAATCTGATTCACGCTGAACCCCTGACAAGTGCCAGTTTGGAATGTCACAAAGAGGCCATTTGATGACCTGAAAAATGCCAAAAGTGCATTTTTGCGTATGGTGTTAACCCTCATTCTGGAAGGCAAAGGCTTCTTGATCGCAGGTGTCATTTTAAAAAATACGTTTCAGATTAGGGCATAATATTTTAAAAAACAGTTATTGCACAATTTGTGTTTCCAAAATTCAATTTCATTCTCGGATTCTGCCTCTAAATATAAATCTCTTCCTCCTCCCTTGTCCTGTTCTATATATATATCACACCCACTTGTGATAAAGCCTTCTGCCATAACAGTAAGGCAGTAGGGCGGGGGGAACAGCTAACCTGTCGGAACACTGAATGCACTTGGCTGTTGCTCATAATGCTCCAAAGATGTAATTATCACATGCGTGATGAATACTACACCTGCCACATCTCTTCTGCTTAAATAAATAAAAGATTCCTTAAATGCTGCAGAGTTCCCTCACTGGGAAGCCATCATCAGAGAAGTCATCAGAGGACTTCATACTTCCTGTCCTTCACTTTCCACTGGGAAAGTACCCCATTATATCTTTCTTGCTCTCTTTCCACCCCACCTGAAGCTTTCTCCTATGAAAGTCTTCCCCTCTCTTTTTTCAGCACCAAGCCTTGTCTCACATTGCACTATTTCTGTTATTTTTCTTTCTCCTGGCCTTGTCTGATCCTTCCTGTTGCCTGTAAATCTAATCCATTACAGTAGGCGGGCCATTTTAAGCAGGACTTCTCAGTAAGATGGTGGGATAGCATTAATATTAAGGATATGCTGTGTAGGTGCTTCACCAGCCATTCTTATTACAGTTCCATTGTCTCCTCAGCATAACTTAGCATTCTGTTCTGCCAGTGCATTATTTCTTCTTTATCAAAAGAATTCTTGCATGTGTCTGTAACCATGCTGCTGCCTAGTATGTGGCCTAGACAAGCTACCTGTGACATAGCAAGAAAGATATATTCAGTGCAAAAGCTTTTATTTTTATTTATTTTGACTGGGACCATCTGCTGGTGAAATGTTCCTATCGCTAAAATCTCTTCCACATAAGGAAACTGACCCATCATTCTTTGTCAGTGACCAGTGTCCTCAAACAGTTTCAAGACTACTACAGGAGGTAGCGTTGGATGCTTTAAGAATTGCTTTCCCCTATGTCTGCTAACACAGCTCCATTTTTAAGCCAGTGCAGGGAGACCATTGTTGACTGTTGTCAACAATGAATCACTTTCGTATCATAGAGGGAACCTTAAGAAATACTTCCATTCAACAGGAATGTCTTATTCACAGTCACTCTCCAGATCTTCATTTCTTTTATTATTGGTAGTGGATTTTGAAGCTCCCTAAGTCATCTCTGGTGAATGTCATTGCATCCACGTACCTTTGTTCTCTCTCTGCCTGTACCGGTGTGTACATGCCACCAGACAGTCTAAGAGTTTCTGGGACTTACAGGACAAGGGGCAAGCAGGGCAAGATAGTGGCTATAGAGCTAGGGTTTGTCTCTAGCTGTGTTTGTGACTTCTTGTATAAGGCTAATGTGATTACTGAAGAGAATGATCCTGAGTGCATGGAATTAGATATTTAAACATGTATATAGTGGGAGCATGGCTCAACTTTCAGGAGAGCTTAATAACCAGAGTTTCATTGACAGCGACAGAATTTCTGATTGTTCTGATTTAAATTCAGATTGCTTTGCACAGATAACAAAGACAAATAAATATGAGTGTTATTATCTAAGTATGAAAACATTCACCATATACTGTTTTTCCCTCAATTGCTGGGATAAAAAGAAAACATTATTTTCCTCATGGTTTTGTAATGTGCTTATACATCTTGAAGTGACAGGTGATATGTGAACACAATATGTCTGTGTGTATAAGTCATATATATTTTAATATAGGTATATAAACAACTAGCGACTAAAAGAAAAAGAGTCATACTCAAAAAATAAACTCAGTAGCAGATGTGTAGTAACCCTAGCTTTAGGCCATGCTTTTACCCAAGAAAAAGGCTGTTTGCTGATCTTTGTAGGTGGTAGACTCCTACCACAGCATGACTTCTGCTTCATAACTCCCACCAAAAAAAAGGTTTGGATATCAGTGAATCCTAATCCTGTCCAGAGCCCACATTGCCTTACGGGGGATTCCAAAGGAAAAGAGTATACACTCAAAAAATTAATTGAGCTTGTTTCTTTCTGTTGCTATTCTCATAAAAGCCTAGGAGGTATGGAAAAGCTTCAGAGACTTTAATGGCAATTCTTATC
Organism: Tragopan temminckii; assembly: GCA_028571105.1. NCBI lineage: Eukaryota > Metazoa > Chordata > Aves > Galliformes > Phasianidae > Tragopan > Tragopan temminckii. Next base: position 10,260 of record JAOWBP010060279.1, read on the forward strand.
TTTCAGGCATCGGATCTCCAAATCTAAATTTAGGTAAGTAAAACCCACTTTTATTTTCTTCCTTTGCACTGATTTTGTTCCTTACCTTGTGGAATGGCTTATTCCAGCATCTGTGGGGTGCAGTCTTGATTCTAGGGCATGCTGCCACATTTGGTAGATTTTAGTCAATCGTCTACTAAATAACAATATACTTTTTCTAAATTTCATACTGAAATAAGGCACAGGGACTACTGAGAATATTTCACTCAAAAGTATGTATCTGATTGCTACCTCTGCATCTTGAACCATAAAAAATAAAAGCAGAAGGAAAAAAAGTTCTACCACATAATTACATTGTGCCCATAACATCAACTCTGTCAGCTCAAGGTTCTGTTTCCTACACTGGGTTCCATTACTCTGTGCTGCTTGACTGTAAATCTTTCAACTGACGAAGTTTGAATATTCAGGTTATTTGTGAATTGCTCCCTTTTACTGTGAGACATGTGAAGCTTTTCTGGTGATACTTCCTTCTCTGTTGACTTAAAGCTCTTAACAATGTGCATCAATCTGCAGGTGATCATCTGTGGGTTTTCGCTGTAAAAGCTGACCAAATCCATGTAGCTTGATTGTTGACATCCCAGTCCATTTCTGCCTCTTCTGTAAGACTCCAGCAGCCTCCTTAACTCTGAATTCAAAGTCAATTTTATAAAAAAGTAAATTAGCTTTCACAGGAACTGAGACAAGGCTTAAAACATTACTTAAATAAGAGACAGTAATGTAAATTCAGGAATCTGCATGTGTACATATTGCCAATATGCATCCCTCTGCAGAGTGTTGCATACTTGATCACATTCATACAGTCCATGGATTTAATTATGCCAAGTGTAAGCACAAGAAAACATTTGTATCACCACATGGTGATGTTCCTTCTCCATTAGTGCAAAATACACACAAAACTGTGTAAGATTGCTGATGGTTTAAGAACAGTGTAAACACATAAGTGTTGTGACCATTTTGAACGTTGAAATATCATTTCCTGTCCACAATCCACTTGCTAAACATGCAGCCCTGATTAAATGCTCGAGCTACCAAGACTAGATGCAAGGCTAATTACAAAGCTAAAACAGCCTGGATTTTATTGCCTGCTAAAATGCTGTTGCAAAATTCTCAGCCAGTGTGCAGTGTGCACATTTCCTGGCTTTATTTTATCTATATGCTGAGCCCTGACCTCAAGTATGGCCACAGTTTATCACTGGAAATTATATGTAAGAGAAGAGTAACCAAGAGATTTTCTCTCCCCCTTTGTCCTGTAATGTTTATGTGTGCATCTAAAGAGCACAACGGACACCTGTGTATATAATGTATATAATATCTATATAAAACTATTAGTTTTATTATACAGTGGCAAGTGTTGCCTGGAAACTGGTTGCTATGCAAGTTAAATTCTGACAAGTAGGAGGTGTGTAATTAGCTTTAAATATCTTCTGTGGTTAGTAATTACCCTCAGAAATCAGTGACACAAGAGAACGTCTTCTTGGAAGGCAAACTTTAAAAGATTTGTTGATTAACAAATGGTATCCTTAGCTCCATGTGAGAAGGTAAGATGCTGAGGTCCCCTAAATCTTTCTGTTCAGAGTTAGCTCTGGGATTATGCTAGTTTCTGATTATTGCAAAATGCTGGATACCTTCCACAGGTATTTTATTTTATCTCACCCCTCCAATTGTACACCTCCCATTGTACACAGTGGGAATCTTTTCACTGACTATCCCAAGGCTGGGCCAAGTTCCATTTCAGGCCACAGGCATTATATAGAGGAAGAATAATGATTTTTGCGGGAATTGAACTGAAAGACATCTTAGGGTAGCTGTGATAGATGTCTTAATCAGATTAAGATATTGCTTGAAGAGGTTTATTCACCCTTAAATGTTGCAAATTGGTTTAGGACTGACTTTATTCCTAGAGCTAAAGAAACGATGATCACAGCTGTCGACTCAGATGAGAGTAAGAGCATGTTTCTCAGGGTGAACTTTAAAGTTATTCCCTACCATTTTCAAACAATGAATCAAGACTGGAGTCTCTCTCACAGAGATTTGCAGTAGCCTAAAGATCTCTATCTGAAAAGCACTTTTCCTTTTCTAATTTTTCAAGTCGCTATTGGCGCCGATGGAATCGATTCTGCAGACGAAAGTGCCGTGCTGCTGTCAAGTCCAATGTTTTCTACTGGTTGGTGATCTTCCTTGTGTTTCTCAACACCCTTACCATTGCTTCTGAACACTACAACCAGCCAGACTGGCTCACTGAGGTTCAAGGTGAGGAGAGAGTGATGGTTCTGTTTGTTTTGCTCAGCATTAAGAAAGAGAGCTGTGGGAGAAGCTGGTGTGTTAGGCTACACCGTGTGAAAGGAACATGCACAGCTGCAAATAGTTCCCTTTCTGAGGAGGATCTTAAACAACACAACAAAACATCAACCCGCATAAGGACAGGTTTCAGAGAAGATATGAATCCCTCATTTTTAGCCAAAGTGATGTTCCACTGGGTGTAGGTGAAATCAGGAGCTTATGCCAAATTAATATCTGCATCCATTGGATTTCTAATTTATGGATGGCTTCTGGTATCTACAAGTTTTCCAGGGTCTTCCCTGAAACTGCATTTATGATAAATTCTAACTACCAGGAAAGTGGCAAAGAGTGATTTTTTAAATTCTTCATTCTTCAGAACAGTTGAATCCTCACTGGACGTGCGAGCAGCTGAAAGGCTTAATTAAGCAACAGCAGGTAGCACAACAGCTCTTCTATTCCCGCTCCCATCTGCAGATGACAAGTGTGATGGGAGATTGAGCACAGGAAGGCATATCCCTGCCGCGGAGGTTGTGCGGTTGTATAATACATCACAGCTGTATCTGCAATGCATAAGAATTGCTGTAAGCATCCTTGCAAAAAATTTCTGTGGATGGCATGCCCACACCTTTTAAGTCTACTCTTTCACCCAAGCTTGGATAAGGTTACTCTTTCAGACTGATCCCGGAAGGGGGTTCTTAAAAGCGAGGGTCAATAATTAATCTGTGATGATCTTTTGATTGAGTTTCCTTAATCTGTTTCTGTTTGTTTTCCATGAGACACTGCCAATAAGGTGCTGCTAGCTCTTTTCACGGCAGAGATGCTGCTGAAGATGTACAGCCTCGGTCTCCAGGCCTATTTTGTGTCCCTCTTCAACCGCTTTGACTGTTTCATTGTGTGTGGAGGAATCCTGGAAACAATTCTGGTTGAGACGAAGATCATGTCACCACTGGGCATTTCTGTGTTGAGATGTGTTCGGCTATTAAGAATATTTAAAATCACAAGGTACTTTTGTGATTCTTTCAGAATGTATGAGGGCTACACAACGTGTAATTTCAAGTCACTAACATAGTGCTTTTTTCACTTTTTCTACCATTAATTGGGTAGTGGGAGTGCTAGGCAAATGGTCCTCATCTTCCGTCTATCAAGGCAGGATGGGGAGGACTGAACAGATTAGATGTTCCTGATTTGAGTTGGATCGGTCAAAAGGCAGTTGTAGGGGACTTGATACCATATAAGACACTTGATACCATGCTAATTAACCAAAATCTGGGAGGATAATGTTGAGTTTGTGCTCTGAATTTCCATGCAAAAGTCAGGTGAAAACAAAAGAGCAGGTAGCCTTGTGACATTTTCTGGTGTTTTGTGGGTGACAGGGCCTGAAATACTACTGTGAGTCAAAACAATATTTGAATGAGGAGTCCATACCAGCTCCAGAAGACTCAACTGTGGCCTAAGTGTCAACACAAGCAGCTGTAGGCAAAAGGTATTGCCAGCCTTTTTCCTTCAGAGAAGTTTGGCATGAAGCAGCAGCTTTACAAAGAAGCCGACTTTTCTGGACTCTAGTCTCTCCCATTTTTTCTTTTCTTTCTGTCTTCTCTCCACAGTAGTGTCTATTAAACAGTTACTTCTTGCAGAAATGCACCTCCAAAACATCAGCTTGATTTGGAAGGAGTTTTTCAGCTTGAGGGAGGTGTAGGAAACGTCTTCTCCTTTCTTACCCATATTGGAGCTCTTGGAACAAATCTGCCTATGTGGTCACTCATAGTAGCATAGGGCCTGCCTTTTCCCATTTGAGCGCCGGTCAGCATCTTATATAAAGCTTGACTGAGGTGATGAAAGAGTGAATTTTATGCAGGCTCAGTTACAAAAATGTCCCTAGAATTGCTGTAAATTCCCCCAAAGGAAATTTCTGACAAATTTAAGATAAAAAACACGGGGCATGAGAAAAACATGACCAGAACTGGAAGGCAGTCAAGGTGGCAGAGCTGTGAAGCAGAAAAAAACAACAGACTTGGACTCTAATATTGTACAAAATTTACCCTTAAAACTTCTGAGCCTCAAGTCTCTGGCAGTGTTGATTGTTTTCAGAGTCAAATGGCAGAGACAGAAAATCAGTTCACAGTCTTGAAGAGTGGCCAAATCAAGCTTGCACCTACTAAAACAGAAAAAAGGTAGTCTTATTTAGACATGATCACAGGAGAGAGAAAAATGTACCAATTGACAAGAATTTCCAGCAAGAGAGATGTCTTTGCCCTTTCAGAAATAATGAAGATCTCTGGTCCAGCGACTATTTTTCCTGGATCTTTGGATCTGAAAGCTATCATCACTGAGTCCCAGGCCTGGTTTCTGAGGAAACCAGTAGCTGTTTCAGGCATTGGGTAATCAGATATACCCAGGGCAACATACCAACAGCTATAAAAGCGTAAGCTTCTACATAGCATGCTGGAGAGGTCATTGTTTTTTCTAGGCATTTCTCCACTCCTACACAAAATATATCTAGCTAGCAGAATTCTCTAGTAGAAAGGAAAATGTTGAGAGAATATCATTAATACTTTAGGAGGCTTCATCTATTGGAATACTCAGATATTCCTAAAGATTCTGGCAGAGATGTAAAGTATGAACCAGCCAACAACAGGTCTAGTTATACTTACCTCCTTTCTGATTCATATCTGAAATCACTTTTTCACAGGAAAAATATTACCTGCAAAACACCTTGTGATTTGTACAGGTGTCTATGTGTAAGGAACAATCAGAGCTGAGGAGTTACTTACAATGAACAGTATACTAATTAGGTTTTCCCTTCTTTCCTTTTCCTAAAATATTGGCAAGTAGGTTGCACTAGTTTCAGATTTGTACATTTTTTAATTGTTTGTAATTTTCTCCATGGTTTTTCCCCTCTGTGGGTGAAGTTCACCCTCATGTGGAAGGCCTTAGCACAAGCATCCAAAGCTGCACTTCAGGCCCACTCATATCCGACTGCAGGAGAGAATATTCTGGCATTAAAGCAAAACTTTTACTTTGTATGTTCTCCAGTAAAATATAATCTTTTCCTTTATTCACTCCGCTCTACACACAGTGATAGTTTAGTGATATTTACATTATCAGTACTGCTGGAAAACACCATCTGTGTGGAATGATAATATAGAAAGATACAATCTTTTAAAGGTAGGGAGAATAGTAATGATGATAGTGTAATGTTTTATGTCAAATGTGTATTCATTGGCAGTGATGTGGACATACAGTGGAGATGGAAATAGTGATAATCAGGAGAACTAAAAAGGCACAAAGCAGGGAAAATTCTCTGGTGAAAATATGTCAGTAGTTAGCCTAACCATTATATATCAGTGTGGATTTTCTGTGATAAACACCACACACAAACAAATTCTGGATGCTTTAAGATAATACACTTCTAGGAAAAGCACAAATATAGCTCCCCAATATAGAAGAAACCAGTAAAGACACTAGCAGAAATCATTTAGAAATCACATTTAGAATTTCAAGAGCAAACATTTCTTCCAAGACTATAAATACTCTTCAGAATCATTTTGTCTTGTACATTAGTCTTAGTAATTTGGGACTCCACGCTGAGAGGCACTGAGGCACCCTTTTGCTGCCCATATAATCTATCTAGAGGTTTGCTGCCTGCCAGGTGCCTGCATTTGGGTATCAGGAAGAGACTACCAGGTATGATAAGCTGGAGGACTACTACTCACTCCTGCTCTTTAAAGCTGGGTCACAGGAGGCTGCAACTAGGAAATTACAAAATATTAAAAATGACTTTATATCCCCTGGGAAGATGTTGAAGAGATCAGGAGCGCAGGTAGTATTCTTCTTAGTCCTCCCAGTTGGAGTCTTGAGAACAGGGCAGAAGGAGTAAAGCAGACAAGTTGGATGAATGCCTGTATGGATAGTGTCGCACTAAGGATTTCAAGTACTGTGATCTTGGATACAACTTCAAGAGACCAGACATGTGGACATCAGATAGGATGCAACTGATCACGAGGGGCAAGAATATACTGGGCAGCAAGCTGGCTTGAGTGAGCACCAGGGCTTTAAACTAGATTTGATGGAGAAATATGATGTACTTCTGAGTGACAGAGAAGAGACAGGGAACACTGTCACTTCAGGAAGCAGCAAGAGAAAACCTTAGGTTTGTCCCAGAGGAATTAGGGAGGGCTCCTCCAAGAAGGTAATGCATCCAATAGCCCAACAAAGAATTGATTGGATAGTCAGAGCCAGAAAGTTCTGGTCAATAGCTCTATGCCCAGGTGGAGGCTGGTCAGGAGTGGTGTCCCCCAGGGGTCAGCCTTGGGACCCATGCTCTTCAACATATTTGTCAGTGACCTAGACAATGTGATTGAGTGCACCCTCAGCAAGTTTGCTGATGACACCAAGATGAGTGGTGCAGTTGATACTGCAAATTGAAGGGATGCCAAAAGGGACCAGGACAGGCTTGAAAAATGGTCCCACAAGAACCTGATGAGATTCAGCAAGGCCAATTGCAAGTTGTTCCACTTGGGTCAAGACAATCCCATATATATATACAAACCGGGAGAAGAACTCATTGAGATCAGCCTTGCTGATCTCAACAAAGATCTTGGGGGTCTTGATGGACAAAAAGCTGGACACAATCCAGCAGCTTGTGCTTGTATCCTGGAAGGCTGCATCAGAAGGGTAGCCAGCAGGGAGATGATTGCCTCACTCTACTCTGCCCTTGTGGGGCCCCATCTAGAGTGTGGCTTCCAGGCCTTCCAGGATAGGTCCATTCCAACCAAAGACATTATAGGATTCTATGATTAGACAGGCAGCCAGCATAATCTGTTTTATTCTCCCTAATTTTTACAGCGCTATACAGGATTTTTTTTCTTTGCTGAGAGAACACAAATGATCGTCTCTTAAGGCATAGTACTTTATTGCTTTATAAATCCGTATATTTATTCCTATATGTTTTGAAGATAAATCAATTTGCTTGCAGCAGTTTACTGAAATTTGATGTTTCAAACCTAAATTCTACCACTGTATATGTCACTGTTAACTGTAGGGAGGAGAGGCATGGCACCTTTTTTTGTACCTGCTTTCAAAATGGTTTTATATTGGATGAACAGTGTGGGAAGCTTTCCCACAAAGAGGCTTCCAGCTGTCACTACTGTTTTAAGCTCTGCATTTGTGATTGCAAGTATCATAAAGCCAGAGTGAAAAGCAATGAAGAGGAGAGAGAAGAGAATAAAAGAAGACATTAAGCTCTAATCCAGTTCTGCATTTGATTTCTATGTGAGGTGTTGAACAAACCATTTAACATCTCTGCATCTTATTTCTCCCTTTTGAAACAAGGATCATAATAATGTCCTTCTCACTGGAGTTTTGCAGAACCTTTCTCACTGGTTTTGGGAAATGTTAGCAAGCACATCAATTTCTGTATTGGTCAGAGGAAGCAGCAGTGCTTTCTTTTTTACTTGCTATTATATGATGACTGGTCCAAATTCTCTGATTTCTTCCAGCAGTGCCTTGACATTTGTTGTAACTGGTGTGTTTTTTTCTTTGTAGTACATTAACCAAAGAGGACAGAGCGGTCAGAGAGTCTTTGTTTGGGCTTCTTCTTCTATGGCCAACATAAGGCTCTTTGTTTTAATGAGTAATCTGAGGGGTTTTGATGGAGTGTTTGAGTTAGCTCTACAATTGCCTAATGTGGCAGGTGGTAACCTCAGTTCAGGCTTCCGGGAATCTGAGATAAGACCATTGTTACTTCCATATCCTAGTTGGGTCAGTCATTCCTTATCCTTTTCTTTTTCTCTTTTCCCTCCACTTCCTTATTGGTTTGTTTACTTTTCTAAAGGTGCTATATTTCTAGCTAGCACTCAGAGCACAGAAAAAAACATTACAGAGCTTATCTCCATTAATTGCTCTAAAGTTGATTAGTTACATAGGAAACTGAATCTCAGATATGGAGCCATTTGTAAGAATTGCAGAGCTGGTAAAAGTCTGTGCAGCTGTGCTATAAGATAGCAAGACACTTAAGCTTAAAGCAAGTCATTGAGACTGTTCAGATGGGTAACAGCTTTACTGCATGTCTGTTAAGGGCATGTGTGTCCTGACTGACCTTGGAGGGCTTGGTGATATTCTAGACCTCACCAGTTTCTGTTTTGAGCATGCTAAATTCAGTCCAGTTTCATCAGAAATTATTTTTCCCTTTTCCTGTGTCACTTTCTCTTCCTCCCACAGTGTGAATGTTGTGAACTGTAAGCATAAACACAAACATAGTGAGCTGTTACATAGCACATTCAATCTAGACATTTGGTGGCACCGAGCCCACAAATTCCATGCCCTTACCTCTGCTCTGTAGTTTTACAATGCTCGTCTCTTTAATTGCAGTTAAACTGCTAAATCACTATGATTTTCTCTGAAGGCTGAAGCTGGGATGGAGGGAAAACATCACAGTTCTCTTTGAAGCTCAGTGCTTGGAGATGAACTAGTTGCTGAACTTCAGAGGACACGGCAGTCCCTCTGAAGGTCAGATTGCTAACCCTTGCAAAGTAATTGGGCCACCTGAATATTTGTCTGCCATGGGACAACAAAAGCCTTCTTTTTACCCTGGCATTTGAAAATATTCATTTCAGTAGGATTTTAAGAATCCCTGTCTCTAACGACCACATTGCCTTCAGAAAATATGGATTTGTATGTAGAATTATCCAACCTCCTCCAAGAAGTGAGAATGCTTGACGTGTCTGACATCCTTCTATAACAGAGCTTCCTTCTCTGAGGAAAATACATCTAGAACTTCAGGGTCTTCCAAGGAGAAAAGGGTTCACTGTTAAAAGCTTTGGGAGAAGGGAATGGAGGTTGTCAATCATGTTGTGATCTCAGATCATGGTAGGAGGCCACAAAAGATGATGCTGGAAGGAAGACTTAGCAACTTAGAGATTACAAACATTACTGGCTTGCTGACCCTGGCAAGCCACCAAAGGTTGTATTCAAAATGAGGTGACTGGAAGATGTCAGCTGATCTTAAATCTAGTCTGAAATATCTGTCAAACTCAAAAGTACATACAGTAAACGTGTTCATGACATACTAAGCAGTAGGATAAAAATGTTTGAGCTGAAGTGAAAGTTGATTCATTGGCAATGTGGTCAATTCTTCACAAAAAGATAGCATTTTTTCCAACACCTGGCTACGCTGCTGCTTGGCAAAGGTAAGCAAGCAAACTGACACGCTAGAGTAGAGCATGCTACTTGCATCACTTTGAATCCTTAAATGGGACCAAAGGGGCTAGAAGATTGTGTCTTCTCCATCGTACATCAGTCAGATCTGGGCATAAATCTCAATACACTGAGAGAAGATCTTAGCCATCCTCCCTATCTAATGGTAGCTGCTCAGAAAGCAGGA
>JAOWBP010060279.1:20059-37806 GCA_028571105.1 Tragopan temminckii
TGGGCATAAATCTCAATACACTGAGAGAAGATCTTAGCCATCCTCCCTATCTAATGGTAGCTGCTCAGAAAGCAGGATTTGTCCTTTTCTCATTAGCTGATCTAAGTGGACTACACCACAGTCATACCCAATAAATTTCCACCAGTCCCAGAGAACAAAAGAAAAATCTGTTGATTTTGGTTATTGTGATCAGCTGGTGCTTTGTTGTCCTAGGGATCCTGGCAATGTCTTGGCCAGGAAATGTCTTCCAAATGTATTGGAACCCAGCTCGAAGCCCTTCCAATATGTTCTGCAGCCTGCCTGAGCAAATGTAAAGGGTTTAGTACCCCAAAAAAGCAGTGATAGTAAGCAAAGAAAAGTGAGGCCACTAGGGGTGTAGATCTGGAGTCTCCCTTTAAGGGTCCATATAAAACAAGTGTTGCATTATGCGAAGGACCTGGAGTATCTTCCCCATTCTCGGTTCCAGAAGGCTATGCAACCTCTGTCTGTCTGTGAGCCCAAGTGCACAATCACACCATATTTTGGACAAGTTTCTATTTGTATCCAAACTGTTTCCCCATCTGCTCCTGCTACTTATTGCAGGCCATTCTCTGGAGTGAGGTATTCTGGCATGCCATAACATCTGTGAGTGTTGTAATGAGGTTGGTTAGAATGTAACTCACTGAAGCGGCAAGAACTAATCACTGTATATTGATATAAGATTTTCAGAGACTTAGATGGAGAGTGCTGCAATAATCTTCTGGGTGTGCGCATCAAGTGGGGGTGGAGGGAATGTACACGTGTGGTAGTAAAATTACTCATTAGCTGCAGTAGGTCTCATTATCTTAGGGAAGTACATCAATGATTCACTGCTTAACAGGGTATTTGGAAATGCCTGCTTATACACAGGAGGCAGCCAGAACCAATATCCTGTGCGGGCCAGGAGCACCTGTCATGGAGTGAAGAAATTTTAACTACTTCTGTTTTCTCTCCCAGATATTGGAACTCCCTGAGTAACCTAGTGGCTTCACTCCTGAATTCAGTCCGTTCCATTGCCTCCCTCCTGCTGCTCCTGTTCCTCTTCATCATCATCTTCTCCCTGCTGGGGATGCAGCTTTTTGGGGGCAAGTTTAACTTTGATGAAATGCAGACCAGGAGGAGTACATTTGACAACTTCCCCCAGTCTCTCCTCACTGTGTTTCAGGTAAGAGCACGAGCAGGACCGAGATATTGTGCTTTAAATGGGGAGAGACAGACAGTAGGTCCTGCACCCTTCTTCTACAGCCTGGTAGTCTCTGAGGCTGTGCACCATTCTAATAGCTCCAGGAGCAAGGCACCATGCTACCAGCACAGGGATATTCCCTTCCGAAGTGGGGAAATGTCATAAAGCCATCAGGGCATATCAGAGTAGTACATGAGAATGGCCATTGCCATGTTCCAGGGACTTGCCTGCAATCCAGAGCCCATCCCTGTGGCTGTCCTCTCCCCTTCTACAGTACTGGGGAACAAATATGTGCTCACTGCACCAGTGAAGAAATTAAATAGCTTTCAAGCTGAGTGCAGTTTTGAGACTGATCAGCCAAGAGCATCGGGATAGTGATTTCACACACAAGGTGAAGGGATGTGTCTGGGAGGGCTGTGCTGAGTGCTGTCCTCAGTGCTTTAGTTGTGCTGCTTGTCTGAAACAACAGATGTAGAGGGAAGTGCCAAGGTGAGGTGGGGAGACTTAAACAAAGATGTCTTGGGGAGCCATTCGGGTTCAGCAATCAGTCTTCAAGGGGACATCTCCAGTTTTTTTAACAGTTCTAGTGCCCTTTTTGCATAATCTCATTTTGTTTTTAATTTGCTAAATGGATACAGCCAGAGTTTCCAGCCATCTTGGGGGAAGGGGTGATCTCTAGGATAGTGAATATCTTTCTGTTAATGGGGTTTTCAAATTCTCTCTGTGGTCTAACACTGTATCCCTTATTGGTGGGAATGTGTCATTTAGATCCTGACTGGGGAGGACTGGAATTCGGTGATGTATGATGGGATCATGGCTTATGGCGGCCCCTCTTTTCCAGGAATGTTGGTCTGTATTTACTTCATCATCCTCTTCATCTGTGGGAACTGTATCCTTTGGTGCTACTCTTTTCTCCAAATGGGGCTGAATTTAAAGTCACCCCTTATTACTTTTACTGTGTCAGAAAGTAATTAATTTTGTACCTTACATCTTCACCTTTTCCCTAGCTCAAGATTTTGGCTTTGCACTATCAAAAGTTAAACAAGTTTATTTAATCTTAGCTAGTGCTAAGCCTTCAGGCATATAAACATTTGTAAGAGCCAGCTACATGCTGGTTCTGCATGCCAGCTTTTATTTAGTACCTTTACATGTTTAGTTTTTTTTATTCCCCCTAATTCCCTCATAGGTCTTTCTCTCCTGCCTTCCTTATAAACAAATCTCTTTGCCTACCTGCTGTACTTACTGTGTATTTTTGCTTTAACTGCCATTTCAGTAACATGTTCCATTTGATTTCATCCAAACCTTGTGTGGAATAAAAATATATGTAATATACAATATGCTAGATGCAAACTCTGTAATAGGAGTAACATATGTTTGACACAATTGATTTATGTGAGATCGTATATTAACTCGCATATAAATGAACAGGAGCCCTGCTCCGTTTCACTTACTGCAATGTGTTTGATCTTCAAACAGAAAATCACGTAGTCTGTTATCTACTATCCTGAGATGGTATTAACTTGAGTTCTCTCCGGCTTCAAGGTGAAGCGGGGGCACAGTACATAACCCAGAGGCACAAAGCACACTGCATGATTAGGCTGTGAGTGTCCTTTCATAGGAATTTGCATTGGACACAGATCCATGGTTCAGTACCACATCTCAGTTTGCTCCAAATTTGTTCGTGTTTAGTTTCTGTTTCCCTAATAAATAGCCCTCGTGTGTCAGAGGTGACATTTCTTTTATACTAATTCTTCTATAGAGCTACCTTGTAGTTTCAGTCCAGCTATTCCAACCTTTCTTCATAATTCAGGTCTCTCAAACCCTGTTATGTGACATTTCGGTTGACCTGTATGCCCTTTTTTCAAAGTGAGATGGTGCAATTCCACTTATCTGAAGGTTGAGGGAGGCTGTCTTCCTGACAGCTTTAAAAAGCTACAATTTGGATCTCCTTGTGAACTGCAGAGGAAAATGTGAGCCAACTCCATGTGCTGGCTGACTTTGTAGTCATTAGACCTTGGAGCTTTGGGAGAGGAGCGGCTGTATTTCCAGACTAAGCCTTAAACTGGAGTTTACTGAGAACCAATGGCATAAGACCTACTCTAAAGAAATCTCTGTAAGAATCTGGTGTTGAAATTTATAACACAAGATCATTACACTGACTGGCAAGACAAGAAAGCAATTGTCATTATTTACCCTTCAGCAACATGTGCATGACTAGTTTATATTGCAGCTTCCACATGTGAGCTCACTGCTAGGAGACGGCAGAGTTGCCAACCCAATCCTTTAATACTCAGCCTAAATGAATTTTTGTTCCCCTCAGAAATGCTAATGATAGTGCTATCCTTACTGTCCTTAAAACCTACATATGTCTGTGGGAAAGGCTATAATGAGGTTGTCCAACTCAAGCATGTAGGCCAAAATTGGAAAGCCCAGGTGCCTAATGGTATGAGGATCTTAAATATGAAAGTTCTTTAAGAAAAATGACCTGTACCTTCAAAGATGCAAGGCATCCAGGGCTCCCCTTATCCATCAGTGGAATTTGTTGCATAAAGCAAGATTCTCTATGGAAACCGAAAACTGAAATCTAAGTAAGTGTTTAAGTCTAGACTTGTATCTTTTTTATCAGTCATTCCATTGTGAAATTTTGGAAACCCTACACAGTGTGTTAGACATTTAGATGGAAGGTGTAGGCTTGTCATGCTCAATATGTGCACCCTGAACATTTGTGTGAATTGGAAGTTTGGAAAATCCAAGAGATCTGATGACAGGTTGCTAAAAAATTTCAATTAAGACACCTTCAGTATAATGTTGTTCTGCAGTTTTTGAAGCCCGTTTTCTTTAAGTAGCACACAGACATCCTGCTGAATGTATTTTTGGCCATTGCTGTGGACAACCTTGCTGATGCGGAGAGTTTAACATCTGCACAGAAAGAGGAGGAAGAGGAGAAAGAAAGGAAAAAACTAGCTAGGTAAATCCATACACATCCACCTCAAAAGCATGCACTTGTATATATATCCATATATAGAACCTAACATATTATGCTTATATGTATGTGCAAGTATGTGATATGTTTAAATTTTCTGTGTGTATATAGATTACGTAAATATGATTAATGTAATTGTATATACAATTATGTGTATATATATTTTAATTCAAACTAAAAGACAAGAAGGTGTTGGGAGTTGGGAATCTCACAATTGCAATGATGTGAGCAGAAGAAAGAAAGGCTGAGTGACTGGTGAGATGTAAGGGCATCAGTAGTTAATGAGTACGAAATGGTATTGGTGTAGCAGTACCGTTTGAATATCCCTATTACCTCCTGATTGCTCTGGACCACAGAGCAAGAGAAAATTTCAGATTCCCAAGACACAAGATACAGTTACTTCCTTCTTTTTACATATCATAACACTGGAGAAAAATTCTGGCTAGTTCTATTAGTATTTCTGCAGACTCTCAGGAGACTTGAGCTGGATGTAGAGCTTCTGTCATTCCCTGTTGGCAGCCATGGAGAAGTCTTTCCTAACCAGTTACTTCAGTTTGCTTCTGGGCTACTTGGGGGAGATCCTTTGTGCAGATCTTTCTGCTGTGTCCTACACGCAAGTCAGGAGAGTCTCTTTGGCTCTGGAAGTGCAGTGAGCAGCAAAACTTTGTAGGCAACCTAGTGGAAGTCCACAAGACAGGGTTTGAAAACATTTCATGCCATTGTTATTGAGTGAACAAAGAGAAGATATCTAGTCGCATGCCTAGAACATGTGTGTACACAAAAACAGTCACCTACTTCTCCATGTGCACTCTCATACACATATATAAACACATGCCATTGAGAAAGCTATGAAGTAAAAGGATATTATATGGAATTAGAGCAGAAGAAGATGAGGTGGAGCCACTGAAATATAAGCTGGACTCAGAATGGAGGTGACAGTCAGCTGATCATTCTCTTGGTGTGTGCTGTACTACATGAAACAGCTTTTCACCTTTGTAACTGTTTTCTTTTTATCTTGTCAAATTGTTAGGACTGCTAGTCCTGAAAAGAAACAGGAGATAGAGAAAACAGCTGTGGAGGAGGAGACAAAGGAGGAGAAAATTGAGCTGAAATCAATCACTGCTGATGGAGAATCTCCACCTGCTACAAAGGTCTGTTGCTAGCACCACAGTCTATGCAGAGACAATGTGGACAGCTTGAGTTTTGAGGGGAATGAAAACCCTCTGCTTTGTTTGAGTCTTTTTTTCTTCTGTTTCTGTTAGATCAACATGGATGACTATCAGCCAAATGAAAATGAAGAAAAGAGCCCATATCCCACAACAGAAGCACCAGGTATCTCTCTGTTTTCTCGTATTCCTGATCAAAAAAAAAAGTTCCAGTTGCTAGTGCACATAGAGACAAATTATGATAGCAAGCAAGCTGATCTTTTAATGTCTTCATGATGGGAGAAGGTGATGCAATTAAATTTGTAGAATCACGGAAGGGCTTGGGTTGAAAGGAACATTAAAGGCCATCCAGTTCTAAACCACCTGCCATGGGGCAGGACGCATTCCACTAGATCATGTTTGCCAAAGCCACATCCAACCTGGCCTTGAACACTTCCAGAGATCATACATCCACAGCTTCTCTGGACAGCCTGTCCCAGTGCCTCACTATCTCCAGAGTGAATAATTTATTTGTTAAATCTAATTTAATCCTACTTCCTTTCAGTTTAAAGCCATTGCCTCTTGTCTTTTCCCTCACCCTCCTCATTCTTACGTTTAGGCCCCCTTTAAAAAATGGAAGGCTTTTTACAAGGCCTCCCCAGAACATTCTCTTCTCCAGGCTGAACAAGCCCAGCTCCCTCAACCTTTGTTCATCAGAGAGGTGCGCCAGTCCTCTGAACATCCTCTTGGCTTCCTCCGTACCCGCATCAACACCCCTGTGTCTTTCTTGTTCTGGGAGCACAAGGCTTGGATTCAGTATGCCAGATGAGCATCTTCAGATGCTCCGAAGAGCAGAGCAGAGGGAATCCCCTTCCTCACCTTGCTAGTGACACTTTACTTGCCCATGTTTCCTTTGCAGTTCCTGTAGTGGTTAGTGGTACTTGATATGATTCTCTGTAAAGCACACATTACACGAATAGATATATATTTTCAGTCCATTTTTTCAATTTTCTATGTCAGGGAAGATCCACAACAGATACTTATGAAGGTAAAAGTGCTGAATGCCTTTTAGAAATTTTTTAATCAAAAAAGTCAGTGCAACTTTATCAATATGATTCTAAAGGTGTAAACTCAGCCTAGAATTGATCATTTGGACCTAATGAACTTCATCCTCAAATTCTTTATATAAAATTGGATGAAGCAATCTCGGAACACAGAGCAGTTTTACTTTGAGAATTCCTGAAGGCTAGGTCTTTAAAATGGTGGGTAGGGGTGGAGCAGAGGTCAATTCAACTTCCATTCTTGGAAAAGTGTTGAAACAAATAACTAAATACAACACTCCAAGATAAAGAGAAGACTAACAGGAACATGGATTTGCTGAGAACAAATCACGTTAAGCCACTTTTATTTTCTTCTAAGAGGGGCTGACAAGACGGGAGAAGAAGTAGATATGTGCTTTGACTTTGCTAGTGTTCTGAATGTCTCAAAACATTCTCATAAGCCAGCTAGAAAAAAAAATGGTCTAGATGATTGGGAGATAAATTGGTCAGACTCTGTACGTGGAGAGTAGCAATAACCCAAATGAGGTTCTACAACCCAAAGGCCTGTCCTGAGTTCAGTTCAGTTCAATGTTAATGACCTGAGTGATGGAAAAGGAAATATGCTTATTGCATTTGCACATGACATGAAGCTAGGAGGGACAGAAAGCATACTGAAGGGCAGCATTAGAATTCAAAGAGCTCTTGAGGAACTGGATAAATGGTCTAAATAAAATTGAAAGTGCCAGGCTCTACATAGGCAGGAATAAACAACTCACAAATAAAGGATCTTAGGTGACATTAGTTAGATAACAGTCCTTGAGAAAAGAATTTGAATCTTGTAATCACAAGCTCAGCAGAAGCCAATAACATTTTGCCACCTGTCAAAAGGCAAACAAGTAGTTATAAACAGTGAAAACATGACCCTTTAGTCCATTTACAGGTTTCTTCTAACAGGCCAGTGAAAGCTAACCGGAGTAAAACAACTCTTTTAGTCTTTTAGCAATTGAGGTCTCTGTTGAGATACAATCTCGTTTTGGGTGCACTACTTAAGAGAAGTGGAGCTGAATTGGAAAGAATCTAAAAGGGCAAAGTGAAAGCAATGCAAGGAGAAACTGAACTAAGACTGAAAGAACTGTGGTTGTTTGAGCTAGGGGAGACAGGGGAAGTGGTTTCTAATGCGTGAAAGGTTGTTACAGGTAGGAGGGAAATAATCACAATATGTTATGGTTAAGGGAATTAACAGGTTCACACAAGGGGAAGATTTTCTAGTAGTGAGGCTCTAAACAATTGTGAAGAAGGTTGCAGAAACCTAGCATCACCAAATATGGCTTAGAACAGGTTAGAGAAATATCTGCCAGAAAAGACTTAGATATAATAAATAGTTGATCCTGGCTTGGCAGACATTTGGCCATGTGTGATCTCTTCTTGTTCTGCCCTTCTTCATTTCTATGATTATACAACAGACCGTAATAGGTAATAAATTGCATTCTTTTCTATTCTACAATTCCTAAAAAATGTCTGTTAATAGGTTGATGTGATAGGGTAAAAAAAGACACAACAGTTCACTTTAAATAGATGAATGGGAGTTTCAGACAGGCAGAAAGGAAAACTGTTCATTGCATTTGATTTTCAGAACAAAGAAATCTGTGAATTTGCCATACTCATATTCATCCATATTCGTAGCCTGTTAATCAGGAGCAGACTGTGTTTCCAACACCATAAAATACAGTTCACTTTTGATATTTTTTAGGGCAGATCACTCTGGATTTAACCTTCCAAGCACCTCTGTAGACACAGGGCATTCACTGCACACTCATCCCCAGTTACTAATCTGTTTTAAGGAATCTTCAGTTACAAGAACAAATTAAAACAGCCTGAAGCAGTTCTGTTTCTGTTTCTCAACTAGCCTGAATTTGTAGACCGTTATATTTTTTAAAGCAAAGATACACATACCTGTATAACAAACTTAAGTCTACTGATAATAGAATTATATTTCAATTACCTTCCGTAGAAAATTTAGAAATAGGCTAGCAAATGTTTGACAGAAAACAAATCTACAGTTCGTGTTATGGATTTTCTATCTGTAGACATGTGTAGGATTAGAGGTCAGGAAATAAAGTAAAAACACTTTTTAACTCCTGCCTTGGGATGCCAGTCCTTGGATTGGCATGCAAATGTATGCTAGGTTGTGTTCTGTCTTTCAGTACAAAGCTCAGAAGCACCAGTGCCCTCTTGGAGCAGAAGTGGCATTTCACATCTGTCTCATGTAGGCAGGTCTGGGGAACAAAACTCCAAGGACCTCACTGGCATTAGCAAGCAAGAATTTCCCAATCCCCAAGTGTACCACTGTCCCTTCATCAGCTCCCTTCTGATCATCAGATCAGCCCAAAATCCTTCTGGTGATTGCTGTGCTATAGAAGGTGCTGTGCAGCTAAATGCAGCTCTCCTGGGAAAACATCCTTCACACCAACTTGGTTTTTCCTTTATTATTTGAACCTACCCCACTCCATTTGCTATTAGTTTCTGTTGCCTCTACTAGAGTTTTCTCAATAACCTCTTCTGAATGTTTTTGCTGCACAGTATTGCTCTTAGTCCCCAGAATACACTGTGTACTTGCAGCTCGTCAGTTCACCTAACCATTTAGTTGGAGGGAGAGACTATTCCTTCCAGAGATTTGTGTACACTAGAGGGATTATTATGCTGACATGTTTATTATAGGAAGACAGGGAGCAAGTCCTGCGGTCTGGTACAGAAACAGACAAAGAATTCAGAACATCAGATGAGGGTCAGATGAAGGCTTGAGGTGATTTATGGAAGCTTGAAGCAAAGCAGTGTCCTTACACGACGGCTCTGGTCTTTGTATAGAGTAAAGAAAAAAAGCCTCTCCATTGAATCTATCACTGATGCTGCACTGTAGCCTGCGTGTGTCCTTCACAACCAAAGGATGCAACTGTTCTCATGAAGTATACCAAGTTTTCTTGAATTTCAGAAGAGTTCCAAACTAGATCTCAACTTGGTAACTCTGAGTCTTGTTTCTTCATGATTTCATGGCAGGCTTGAATGGAAAAGTCACTTTTTAAACAGTGGTATACCTTAGGTATAGAAAATAGTCAAAGAACAAGTGTGGGATTGCAGCTGACATGCTTCCCAGCCGGCTTGTGAATACTGTGTTGACCTTTGCTTGTATGAATGCTGACACCTGTGCAATGTATTGTTTCTTTATACTGGTAGTTAGCTTACACAGCGACCTGAGCTGATGCTGTAATAATGTTATCCTTTTTGTATTTGACTCCCAGTTTTTCCTTTCTTATGTGCCCTAGAGCCTACTTTAAATGAAAAACATTTCAAACATTATTCTTTCTCCATAACTGAGGAAGTCAGTGTGTTTTCCAGTCTGCAGCCATGTGGTTGCCAAAGTCATTAATATATTCCTTGCTTTATGGCAGACACAAGAGAAAGATGAGAGAAACAGTCTTCCTTATAATCTTCACGGGGCTGGTCTTTCTGCTAAGAGTCCATTTTCCAGAGGCATTCTCCTATACCCATTAGGAAAAAAAAAAAAAATAAAAATAAAAATAAAAAAAAACAAACCGCTTTAAGTAAAGCTTGCTTCAAGAAAAAGAAAAAAAAAAAGATCTAATATTGATGGCACAGAACTGGGGCTCAGAATAATAGTCTTTCAAGTGAGAGCTCTCAAACATCCCACATGATTATGGGCATAGGTATTCCAGACTGTTAAGGAAGAAAGAACTTGCTTACCCCACTCCTTGTCAATCCACTTTGACATCTGTAGATAAAAGGTGCAAGTGTAAAGTATTGTAGTATTATATAAATATGAATATTAGCACAATTTTTTTCAAGTACTGTTCACAAAAGTACTTCAAAAGGAATAAAACCTGTAGAATGGGTATTATTAAGTGTGTTACAACATAAAATTGAGCTGTTAAAAAATAGACCAGATTAAAAAGTGCAGACCGCGTACCAGATCAAACATATCCAAAAATCTATCAAGCAAACTTGAGCCAAACTCTTGCTACTAGAAATGTAAAGAAAGAATCCTATTTGCATGCAATAAAAGCATGCATTGAAAAGGCCACTTTTCTCCCATCTCTGACATCTAGATTAGGATCTGTACTGATTCATCTGTTTATCTTGATATGTCCATTACCAGGTGAAGTGCCATACCTGGCCCTGAAGGAACAGGCTTTTCCTAGATTTTATCTCACTTTATGGAGTTAGGATAAACCCTTTAACTACAGTTTCCTCTTGTGCATTGACTGGAAGATGAATGAACTGTCAGGCTCCCTTCTTTAAATATTTCTTCCTGTCTTGCTAATTAGGTGAGAGGATTGTGAACTTTAAAATAGCAAAATCTCATTGTGTCATTTACAAAAAAGCTTCTGACTTCAGCATGTAGAAGAAATCCTCAAAGGTGGAAGGTTCTCTTTCACATACCACTTCGTTCCTATCTCTGCAGTTCCTTCCTTGAGTGTTCTCACTGGTCTGTACAGGGCCTGGAGTTCTGTCCATAGGCATCAGGTTCAAGAGGCTCAGATTTGTCACCTGCCCTTTTATTCTTCTCCCCACTGAATATTGAAAGAAGGTAGTTTTAAGGATTTCTGATCAGTGTATGTTAAAGTACCTGTGCTCCATGTTTGCTTTATGGCATACATGCATTCATCAAAACACAAGCCTGGGTGCAGTAATGGCCCCATGGTGAGCTTGCAAAGAGGATTACAAAAAATGCTGATACACTGGAGGAACAGGTGCAGTTCAGTAAGGATGAGGTCAAAATGCCACTCATGGGAATCATCAGCAGCATAAATGCAAAAGGAGTGAAGGGTGGAGCAACCATTATATTGTAAAGAGTCAATGGTTCATGCAAACCAAAAACTGGTGGCAAATTAACACAAGACTGTAATGAAAGTAAGTGCCCATGAAAAGCATTTAAACAGCAAAAGGGCATTATAAGATATAAAAAACAATGAACTCTCCTTTGCACCAGTAGGACCTCAACGGCAGGTCGACGCTGCCAA
This sequence comes from Tragopan temminckii, assembly GCA_028571105.1. Taxonomy (NCBI): domain Eukaryota; kingdom Metazoa; phylum Chordata; class Aves; order Galliformes; family Phasianidae; genus Tragopan; species Tragopan temminckii. Next base: position 31,465 of record JAOWBP010060279.1, read on the forward strand.
CAATCCAAAGGAAAGTAGTGAGGATGATCAGAGATCTAGAGAACACAGCATCTCAGGAAAGAGTTGTTTTTAACTAAGAAAAAGAAAGCCTGGCAGAAACAAGTATATAAAAGCCTTCTGCAAGAGGAAGGGAATTCTCTCTTTTCTGTACCCATGGACAATAAGAAAATAAGTAATGGATTTAGACCACAGCAAGGAAGCCTAAAGATAGTCACTAGGGGAAAGTATTTTGCAGAAAAGACAGTGAAGCATCTGTAGAGTCTGTTGTGAGAATATTGTGGACTTTCCAGCATTGATGGTTCTATAGTCAGTCTTGATCAATCTCTGCCAGGATAGGTCCAAAGCAGTGGTTGGTGCCTCAGAGAAGGGAAATGGACAATAATCCTCAGGCTTCCATCATGCTATTTTTATGGTTCTAAGTTAGTAACTCTTATTTCAATAGAAACAAATGTCCCACCACTCCATGAGGGGTCATATTTTGCTAAAATAAAACATTTTGTGTGAAATAATAAAAACATTTATTGCAGCAGAGGAAGATGAGGAAGAACCTGAGATGCCTGTCGGCCCTAGGCCTCGCCCAATGTCTGAGCTGCACCTCAAGGAAAAGGCTGTGCCCATGCCTGATGCCAGCGCTTTTTTCATCTTCAGTCCTAACAACAGGTATTTAAGATGCTGCTCAGCTGTAACAAGAAGAGATTTCTGGCATGATATTTCCATGTAAGCACAAATGTAGAAAGCCCTCTGATGATATTCAGTGGGAGTACAGAGCACCTGCAAGTCTAATTGAAGACACAAATGATAAAAGCTTTGGAAATAAGGGATTCAGAGGGAAGCCAGTAATTGGAACTCCCCAACAAATTTAGGTCCAGATTGTATGCAAGCCATCATGCAGTCAGTCAAGCATGAGGTAGGAGCTTCTTGTCCTAATAGCTGCTCAAAATTCACTCCCAGTAGGGAGTTTTTGCATTTCTGCATATTCCCACTCACCAAGAATGAGCATGAAAGGAAAGAAACAAAGAGGACAAGAATCCATAGCTCTGAGGGGAGCCTGAGGAGAATTATTTTTCACCCTCTTCCCCCAGTCTCCCTCAGGCAGCCTGGCTTCACATTACTCCAGTTCTCTTTCCAATGCCAGTGTGTGAGACCAGTACCATGAGTGGAGGGCTGAACTATGGCATGAGAATATATCTTTCTAAGGGTGCAGGAAAGAGCTCACTGATCAAGTGGTCTGTTCAGTGCCATGTATCCCAACATCTCCCTTGGAGACTTTGCCACCAAACACAGCCTCAGAGCAAGGCAGGACTGTAAAGGCCCAAAAGAATTCAGAGCTTGTCTTCCCACAGCAGGGCTTGTGCCACTTCTCCTTGGTATGTGCAACAGAGAGAGACTGATGATGATTGGGACTCATGGACTCTAATGTCGGCTTTGCCACCTACCCACTGTTGCTTGTTGAAAAAGTAAATTAACCTCTGCAATCATCTGTAAAATTGCTGTAATAGGGGTTTGGCAGCTCAACAGCCAAAAGTAGAGCTAAATAGATTAATGAAGTGCCTCTAGAATTATGCATAGGACTGTTATGAGGTTTAACTCCTCATATCCTGATATAATTGCGTGGAAGGTGCTCTAATAGCATCAAGTAAGCCTTCTACTTTTTGATGGGAGACTGCTACTGCTTACAGGCCATTTTCTCACTAAGAACACCAGCACTTCATATTAGGCTGAGCTTTAGTAGATGCCCTGTATGGCATGATAACCTCCCAGAAGCCCTTTGCAAATGGCTGTCTGAGCTATAGCCATTTTTCCAGATTTGTGCCCTGCCTACAGGTAAATTTCTCATGCCTCGTACCCTGTGACCATCTAGCCCCATCTCAGAATGATATTATTCATCCCCAAACCCATTTCTCCTGCTTACCCCCTATGTAAATGGGAACGTTTCTATGAATGGGAAGGATGTAAATTTGGGTTGGCAGGCTGTAGACATTATTTAAATGGAGAACCAAGCCTGGCTCCTGCAGGCAGCCAGTTACCCCTGTGTGCATCACTGCATGATATTCATGATATAGGGAGTCGAGGCTGCTGAGCACTCAGCAGGGCAAAGCACAACTGCCTGGGACGCTACTCTCTGCCAGGCTAGAGTGAAGCTGCTATGCAGAGCAATCCCTGAGGGCCGGTCTGGACAGCTAAAGAGGAGAGGGTAATGTTTCCTAGGTCTTCCTGTTCTCTGAGAGATAAAGTTGTGTCTCTCCTCTCTCTTTCAGGTTTCGTGTCCACTGCCATCGAATCGTTAACGATAACATTTTCACCAACCTGATCCTATTTTTCATCTTGCTCAGCAGCATCTCCTTGGCAGCTGAGGACCCCGTCCGACACCTCTCCTTTAGGAACCAAGTATGCTTATCACACTCCTTCTCTTGCTGTGTACTAAAAGTGTAGCACAAGCAGCTCATGTGGTGAAGTCAAGAAACACAGAAAAGACAGCATCAGAGGCACTGGTAGTGGCTCTCTACCCTGGTTTATGTCTTTTGTACACTGTGTGTGAACAGGAAAAATGAATCAGAGCAGAATTTGGCCTCAAGTTAATTTTCAAAGTGTTTCTACGGAAAGAAATGATAGATGGCTAAAGCAAAATTATTGCTCATTGGAATTAAAGGCTTTAAAAATGGGTTGGAGAAAATTGAGGTCCAGAGAATTCTGTGTTGGGAGATGTGCAAGTTCCTTTTGAAATATTTGTTCTCCCAGAACATTATTTTTTTTTTAACTAAAAAGCTCAGAGCCTGATTTTGTCTTTGTTCACACTGGTATAAATCAAAAGTACAATTCTTGAGTTTGACACCATCACTCTGGGGGAAATTGGTGTCTTTCAGGTTAGAATCAGGCTGTTTCAGTGCAAGCTGCAAAGCCATCACTGAATTTGAGATAATCCTCAGAAAATATGCTGTGCTCCTCTCCTGGCCAAGCTGGGGGAAGAAGAGGAAGGCATTCAGCACAGAGATATATTCTCAGTTTCCTTCTTGGCCATTCTTATTAGCCTTTTGAAATGTCCAGTGCTTAGCTTTGCCAGTGGTAGTTTCCATTAATCTGGGATCACTATGGAAATGAGAAGTGTCAGCAGCCATATGTGAGACTTCTGATCTCTACTGTCTGCAGTGGCAATTTGGTGCCTTTATGCTGGAAGAGCTTGCTAGACATAAACATTTTTTTTTCTTTTTTTTTAATAATAAGACCTTAATTTAATGCTCAGTGTTCTACTTCCCAGAACTATCCTGGCCTGACCACACATTTAAATGCATAGATGCATGCAGAGAAGGTGTTAATGGAAGTTTATTCCTGAATTTATCTCAGAGTTGCTTTGCATTTCCTCCTGAAGGAGAGTACAAAATAACAGCCCAACATGTTACAGTAACGATCTGCTTCTACATGGCTGAGTGTGCCCACCATGTAGGACTAAATGTACATCAGTACCTATCAGCTCTGCAGAATGGTATCAGCTGGCATATTGGATTCTGACAGAAGCAGCTGCAGAATCCATAGCAGAGATTTAAATAAGAAAAAAGTAGTAAATAAAAGAGCTGAAGTTTTAGTGCAAAATGTTATGTTGTGTATTTGAACCCATTGATGTTGCATGAAATTCTGTGTTTAATTTTTTGCAGGTACAGGTGTTTAAAATATGTCATGCCAGGGGACACTGACAAGATGTTTGGGTTGCAAAAGTGGTTTGCCTTTACAGTTTGGCAGTAGAACAGTAAGATTGTGCCTGTGAGGGAAATAAAGCAAGCTGAAAGCAAACAACCTACCCTGCCCTCACTGTGGGATAATATGAGTAGGCATTCACTGTGACTCTTGCAGACCAGTGCTCTTGTTGATACAACTGTCCCAGAGCTGGAAGGAATAGAGAGCAGCTCCTCCAGCAAGGGCTAACAAAGAGGCCTGGGTACTGCATCTCCCCTGTGTCACAAAGGGCTCAGGCAGCAAGTCTGTGCAAGTGTCTCTCCAGCCTGGTCAAACATTCTTCAAATCCCAAGCAAGACCTAAAATGTTAAGTTACAATAGTCTCTCTGGGGTTTTTTTGTTTTTTGTTTTGTTTTTTGTTTTTTGTTTAATATATTCTGGATTAAATATATATTTAGGGAAGAATAGGTGTACCTGCTGGTAAATAGTACCAGTTATACAGGTGAGATTTTTCATCTGTATGGAATGTCCACAAGCTGCAGCGCTGGGTGCAGGTTCTCCAATATGTCCTAGCTGCTTTGCAGTGTTCTAGTGATGTAAAGCAGCTGCAGGCCCAGCGTAATCATCCACTTTAATCAAGTTTATGGCCGCTTTATGTCGGTGGAGTCATGCAAACTAGCCTTAGAGTACCCATGAATCCGGCACATTGATTATAAAATTATTCCACTGATATAATAACCAAATGTCAGGACCTATAAGGCAGCAACATGAGGGGACATTTCCAGCTGTAATGTGTGGAAATTAATATAGAATGCAACTGATGTCCATCCATCCTTGAAATGGCCCTTTTTTAATTCTCTAAATTGAAAAAAATTATGAAGCATAAGCCAGAACTGAAGAGGTCAGAACAACTTCTGCATTAGTCTTGGGGTCAAAAATCCTGTAGAGACCTGAGGGTTTTTAGGTTACAAACCAACAGTAGGTTATATATGGCCCTATTTGACCTTCATTGTCTGCAAATTAGTCTAGATTAGGATCATGCTTTAACAGTATGATCTAAAATAACCCTCTAGTTTGCAGTAGCTGCTTCATTGCCCAAGATGTACCAAGCTGTATGAATTTATCCACCAGGGTTAGAGCAAAATCACCTAGATAGAATTAAGACCTGTAAGAAGGGAGAGGATAGTTTACTTCAGTATGTTTGTTGGTGTTTTAGCAGCAGAGGCTTCAGTTTGAAAAATAATCAGGTTTCTACTGCTTTCATATATTGGCCTTCATGTTTAGAACTTGATTAAGCTAAAACAACAGTTATCCATGGGCACAAAACTGTAATTTTTACCTTTTCCAGCGTATGTAACACAAAATGGTTTGGGATATTGGAATTCATTCGAAGCGAAGAGAGTTCAGTTCTGGTCCCACTAGTCAGTAGAGGAGTTCCCATTTATCTTTGTGAGATGTAGATCAATGAGCAGTGAAAGACATCTCCATCCTTGATGCTGTTACTCTGCAAATCATTTAATCCTTCCAGACTTGCTGCTGCCTTCTGTGACACTCAAGGGCCCCTTCTTGTGGTTTGCTATGCATGCCACTGCTATGCCCACCACTGGATCTAAATTGATGGGAATGATGGGTGTTTTAGCTTGCCTGTTTTACCGAACGTCAATGGAAAGATGGAAGATATAAGTTGGGCACATTTGATGTATGGCTAAATTATTGTCACAGTGATTCTGTTCAATTGGCAAAGCATTTCTAATTCACTCTAACCCTGGGTAGAGGAAAAAGAAAAAAGAGTGCTTGTGCATCAATTTGCAGTCTGGATATTTTTTTTCACCTTTTTGAGAGACACAAAACAAGGCTGAATTCAAGTTAAGAATCTCAAGTTTTCCACTGAGAGACCAGAAGTTCTCATGTTCTCAGTTTGGAAATCTATTTAATAAAAACCCTTACATTGTCTGCTCTTTATCACAATCGATAAATAAATAACTAAATAACCAATAAAGAAAGAAAATCCTGCAATAATAACAACCAAAAGCTTGTTTTCCCTCCAGAGCCCTCCTGGGATTGTAACTTAGAAAATATTTCATGTAATGTGCTGCTTGTCCTATGTGTCAGGACCTTCGCTGCACTCTACAGGACGTCGTTACAAAACCATTTCCCATATAGTCCTCCTTTTTCCCTTGTTAAGAGACTTGTGTATTTGCTTTTGAACTGTGATTTCCCATTCCAGTGGCCAGTCACTGATCTACCTTCCCCACTCCTATTCCCTTTTGTTTTTTCAGGTTCTCTTTTATTTTGATATAGTTTTTACTGTCATTTTCACCATTGAAATTGCTCTGAAGGTAAAGTGCCCATCTTCTCTACCATTACCTGTTCACAAGCTTACTAGTTTTCTGCCACTATCTGTTGCTAACACACACGCCTGTTTGTTCCTGGGTCACGCTCAGTAAACTAACCCAATTGTGCTTATTTTTCAGATCCTAGGCAATGCAGACTATGTCTTCACTAGTATCTTTACATTAGAAATTATTCTTAAGGTAACCAATCTGAGCAATAAATTCATTTTCTGCTTATTTCTTCTCTCTCTCCTTTCTTTCTCTCTCTCCTTTCTTTCTTTCTTTCTTTCTTTCTTTCTTTCTTTCTTTCTTTCTTTCTTTCTTTCTTTCTTTCTTTCTT
>JAOWBP010060292.1:0-37795 GCA_028571105.1 Tragopan temminckii
TGATTACAATTACAGGGAGAGACAATCAATAGAATTGAGAATCATGTCAAAGCAACGCATGACTATGTCGAACAAGCTAGAGAACAAACTAAACAAGCTATGGAATATCAAACTAAAGCAAGAAAGGTTTGTCGTTTTTTTATTACAAATTTGAAAACTTAATCTTAATCTAATCTAATCTAATCTCTATTAATCTATTGCATGTAATTACACAACCAACCAAAAAACAATTAAACTGCATGCCCCCAAATAACCACCTGTTAATACTAATTTGCCTGAAGACCAAAATAATAATAATATTAATATTGCTTGCAGTCCTGGCAATTATAATCACATATATTGTTTTAACTAACAAATCATAATCAATTTTAATTAATTATTTATCAAATTGTTAATCATGAAATTAATTATGTTTTTTTAATCCTTTTTTCGTCGAAACAAAACAGTGCAAAATTTATATTGCAATAATATTAATCGTATTGGTTTTATTGATTGTTTGGGCAAGTTTTTGGTGATTTTTTCTTCTTTGAAATTTTTTTCTTTTTGGATCGACCAACACAAGTTTCACAAACACAAGAAAAACAAGAATATTTTTTCAATTTCAAAAAACAAATTTACAAAAATTAACAAAATTTGTGGCCTTTGATTTTGATAAATTGGAATTTCAAATGTAAAATTGTTATGTAATTCATTATCATTTAATTAATTTTCATGTTTCAAAAAAATTATCCTTTAAAAAAATATCGAATTAATATTTATTTATCATCTTTCATATTATAATTTTTTTAATTAATTTAAATTCTAATCATTAAAAAAATATTTTAATTAAAAAATTCTGATTTTAAAAAAATATATTCTGGTACGTCTTTTATTGATGGCCAACTGAATGCTGCTTTAAGAATTTGGTTTTGGCTCAATTTTGTCTGATTTCGATTTGATTTTGGCGGCATTTGGTTTTGCATTGTTTTTGGCGGAATTTTCTCTGATTTCGATTTTATTTGATTGTGAGTTTTACATTGTGCTGATTTAAAAAAAATAAAAATGTGTGTTTCGTTGATATTCGGTCAATTTCATTTGATCGTAAAAATATTGCCATTAATAGTGGCCATAACCTGGATAATCATATCGGCTTTGTACGATGTTAATTTTGTTCTTCAACAATCTTTATTTTTGTGCATCTATTTTTATGTTGTTGATCTAATAGAACGATTCTTATCTCATTATCTATCGGTTTGTATTTTTTTTTTTTGTTGAATTTCCTGATTTATTTAAGTAATTAAACCGAAAAAAACTAATTATTCACAGGTGGATAAACAAATCCTTTTTTCAATTGTCAATTCGACAACATTATCAATTTTGGTTTCAAATCTAATCGGTTTATCATTGTTTAAGAAATCTGATTCAACTGCTGTAAACATATTAACATTGTTGTATGGATTTTCCATACAAATCATTGAACCGTTATTGATGATGATTGAAATGATACAAATCATCACGTTTATTCTTAATTTTGGTGAAAAATTACGAAACAAAATTTACAACGAACAGCATGATAATTCATCATCGTTCTACAAAATGATCACATTGATTTCAACAGTATTCAACTATGTTTTAGCCATTTGGATTGTTTGGAATCAAATCCAACATTATGATCAAACAAAACAATCATTCACTCAGCTTGTAATCACCTATTTTTCCGGCAACCTCGTCTTATTCATCGGATTGTTATTATTCATATTTAATTGTTGGAAAGAATGTTAGTTTGATCAAATATTTTAAATTTATTAAATTTAATTCTGTTTTTTCGTTGATTAGATATCGTGTTGGATGCATCATTCATCGTTCTTTACATGGCATTTGTTCATCGTCTAACATCGCTTGACTTACAAATGTAGGTGGAAAATTATTTCTTTTTTCTAATTGTTTATAAATATCCATTATCTGGTCAATAATCTGCGTGATTTGAGATTTTTTGAGATTGCTATCAAAATTTGAATACCAATCGTTATTGGAATGGTTTTGTTTTGGTATTAGAATTTTTTTGATGGTTGAATGAACATTGAGCTGATCGATAGCCAATTGTATTGAAGCCAATGCTGAATGGTGTGCTGACCATTCTCCTGATTTCTCATGATAACAATAGTAATCGTTTAATATTGACCAAGATAACAGAAACAATTTATCCATCAATGATTCGTTGTCCAACCAATCGCTTATTGATTTCAAGTAAAATATCAAATATTTATGCGGAAGATCGATAACCAAATCAAATTGAAGTATACGAAGCATGAGCAATTCAAATTGTGTAACTGAATCTCTTAATTTCCAATAATTGACATCTTTTGGTAATAATTTATATTGATTATAATTAATTTGGTCATCGTTTGTTTTCATATGGTAATGAACAGATGATATTAGCGAGGAAAGTTGAGTGTGATTCTCTTTTGTTTTGGTTGCTGTTTTTTAACAAAAAAAATTATTAATTAAAATTAAAATTAATTAATTAATTGATTACCAATGTAAAGTGCTGTGGTGACGACGACACCAATATCATAATTGGCATTATCATCCAAAATAGGATTTTGTATCATATAATCACAAAATTGATGAACATAACGACAAGCTGTACAAATTGAATCAGCATGTAATTGTAGATGAATTGATGATCTCACTAATAAATTAATAGCATTTAATCTCCAATCATTATCCATTTTATTAATTATAATTTTTGATCCAAACAAAAAACAGCTGTTCAAAACACCAAATCAAAACGAATGATTTTTAATGATTCGATCTCAATATAAAAAATCCAATTATAAAAAATAGATGGCGTTACTTTTGACTAATTTCAAAACAAAATCCAAATGAATTTTGTGCTCAAAATTCATTTTGTTTTTCCACCAAATTTCTTGCTCACAATAATTATTTTTGGGTGAATTGGAAAGTTTGTCGCAAATTATATTTTTGTTAATAAGAAAAATAGTGGTTACATAATTATAATTATGGTTGATCATCAATGATGATTTGGCCTTGATTTTATTAACCCGTTTTTTTGTATTCTCTTGATTAAGACTACGCCATTTCATTTGATTATGGGCGTATGTGTGTATAAAGGGTTGGGTTCGGGTACATTGGGTATCAATGTTTTTTTGTTCTGGTGATCATCTGGATGATAATGATGATCCTCATCATGATGATGATACGGAACATTAAACACAAATTTGGTTTCTTAGAAAAGAGATTGGAGAAGAAAATGTTCAAGAATCATGAACAGTTGATGGAGTTGTCAGGGTGTCTGCTCGGTTGTTCGGTTAGGGTGGACCCAGAATTTTTTGTGCCGAAGTAAAAGAAGAAAATGGAGTAATTTGGCTCCAGAATTTTTTTTGGAGCCCAAGACTAAAGGGTTGTTTGATTGGAAAGTTATTTACTCTGGGTGCTATGGATGCAATTAGCTAACTAAAACACACTGAATTACACTTTGAGCAGAATTAGTTTAGTTAGTTTAAGAATGAAAGAGTTCACTTCTTTAAAAAAAACAGAATTCTGTTTCTAAACGCTCGTCACTTGATTTTTTTAGTTGGTGTTTAAAGAGTTGAATAATTCACGGATTCTTGACTGCATAATATGCTATAAAAAACAACAACAGAATTCTCAAGAATAATGATACAAGAATAATAAAAGGGTTATTCACCAAACAAAAAGAATTGTTATTTTTTTATTATTTGAGAAACTCTGATGATGAACTGGCACACAGCAGCCTACACGGCCAACCCTTTGATGCCGTCTGCCTCTTCAAATGTGAAATATAAAGTGATTGAATCTAATTTGAATTAATGGCAATTTAAATTGCTTCACTGGATGCAATGAGATGCTTGCTTGATGAAAGGGTTAGAATTGGGAATCGACGTTGTTTTCTTGTTTTCATTATTAGAAAAGATCTTAGACGGAAATCAGAATTCTTCACAATTGTTTGATTTGATTTCCAAAGATGTTGATGATATTGATGATGATTAAAGTGTGTGTGTGTGATTCGGTGTGATCTGAAATTGGCGCGTAATACGAAACACAAACACAGGAAAATATATCTAAGATCAATAAAAAAGTAGGCCGGCTGCTGCTTGCTGAAACAATAGATTCTTAAAGATTTTTTTGCATTTACAAAGTTATTTGAGACTTTGAGAGTCTCGCTCTCTGTTCTTGTTTGTAGTTTTATCTGAATTTTCTCGTATAATGTTTCATTACGGTATTCAGGATTCTTTTTGGTTTTTTCTGGTTCTGAGGTTCTCAATTTCAAAGTTTTTTGTTGTTTGGTTTTCATATATGATTGCATGGAATATTATGGTCAATTTACTTGCTTGCTTGTCGTCATCAGTAATAATTGGGGGTGAACAGCAAACAACATTGCATTGATGAACAACAAGAACAAATTAGCATAACTCAAGGATTCTTCTTCAATAACGGATGTTGTATCCTTGTTTTTACCCTAAAACTTCCCCCGCACCATTGATCTGGTTTGATGATCCACCATGTTGTTGTTTGTTGTTTGCTTAGCTAGTCTAGTTGTTCAATTTTTATTTACATTTACACAAACAAAAAGTAGGCGTGTACTTATGTGCTCTGGCTGTATGTTTTAAGCTCCACCCACATTTTGAATTATAGGGTTCAATTTACTGTTGTTGTTTCTACTTTTTTAGGGTAAAAAAAATATTATTTTTTCCTAGAAAACAACATGGCGAATTGGCACACACTAGAAATTTAAATATTCTTGGCACGTTTGTTTTTGGGTTTCTGGTGGCCGGACTCGAGACTTTTGTTGGAAATGGAGTTTCTTGTTTTTTTTTTGTTCCAGCTTGTTCCAAATTTTTTGGGATTCTAGTGAATAGAATATTTTGTTTTTTTAACCCTTTATTTTCAAAAAATTGTTTGGATTGATTGATTATGATGATTAGGTTTTTTAAGGTTGGTTTTCATGAAAAAACATGATCCATTTGATGATTTTTTTGGGTGGGCGTGTCTTTTTGAATAAAACAACCAGCCAACAAAAATTTCAAATTCAAGATCATTTAAAAAAGAATCTAGAACTTTCTTTTTTCTTTTTTGGGAAAAAAGAAAAGAAAGTTTTCTTCGTTTAGAGAGAAAAAAACATGGAAAAAGAAGAATGACAACATGGAAATCAGAATCATTTGCCATTAAAAAGCCATTAGAAGAATACAGCAAGAATATTCGCAATAATAGCTAGAGAATTCTGATTTTTTTTTGTTTTTTTTTCTGGTCTGAAAGGGTTGAAATTTTAGCCCCTGAAATCTAGCGTTTCTAGCGATCGTGTGCGGGCTTTTTAGCTAAGATAATCGAGAGTTTGTTTACTAAGAAACGGAAGAATTTTTGCTGCACATGCGCTCTTCCGGTTTAATCCTTTTTTTGATTTGATAAAAAATTTTTTTGGGTGTTCATTAAAATTTTTTTTTGACAAAGAAAAAAAATTTCACTGAAAAAAATTCCTTTTCGAAATTTTTTCTTTTATCTTTTGTGATTTTGTTTTAAAATTCTTCTTTTTTTTCAGAGAAAAGAAAATTAATCTTTGTAAGAATTTTTTTTGTGTGTGTGTTGTTTTGCAGGAAAATTCCACGTTCACTCTTTTTCTACTTGGATTTTAGAAACGAAAGAGTTGCGTGCTAAACTCTTCTTATTGTTCTCTGGATCTCAATGTTAATTAAAGCCTGTATGTTTCCCTAAAACTGTAGGTGTGTCAACTGTGATTAATCATTTGCTGTTTTTTTTAGGATTCTATTGTTAAGTTGTCAATAACTCTTTCTTGGATTCTGGGATTCTGATTCTTTTTTTTTTTTGGATTCCCAGAAAAAAATTGTCAAATTAACGAATCGGCAGCCAAAATCCTAAAAAAAAACAACGTTGTTTTTTTAATAGCTTGTAATCGATTATTTTTATTTTTTAAATTTTAGTTTTAGTCAGCATTTTTTTCGTTGTTGTTTTTTGGTTTTTTGTGGTTGTTTTTTTTGGGAATACGTGGACAGAATTAAATAAACAACGAGAAATATAATTGAGAATTGATTGTGCTGTATTGGTTTTTGGTGGTTCTGGATTTTTTTTTACTGGGGAAAGTTTAGGGAAAAAATTGGACAGTAAATTGACCACATTGGAAATGGTTTAGGGATTCTGGATTCTGGATTCTGTGTGTGTCGTATTGAATTTTTGGTTTACATGATGAAAGATTTCTGCCTCGATTTTCTGGCTTCAATTATCCAATTATACAAGTTGTTTTTTTTTTTTGTTTTTTCTGACTTAATTAACAAAAAAATCCAAAACCGGATCCAGAACCAACAAGAAAAAATCTTTAGTGTTGGTTTTTTTATTGATGATAATTTTATCAACTTGGTGATTCTTGTACCGTTTTTTGCGTCAATTTTGGTTGTTTTTTTTTGGTTTCTGGAACGGAATTGGAAAAAACAAAGAAGTAAAATTTGTGGCAAAATTTGTATATGAAGCTAACACACAGAGTGACTCAAACATTCAATTTGTGGTGCAAAACAAAATGTGAAACTTGACGAAAAAAATTCCTATAGTTTTTTTCTATGCTTGCTTGGATTATATCTGGCTTAAAAGTTTTAGAAAAAATGTTGCCGTAATGTGTTATTGTCATCATGAATTCATTTTGGTTTGTAAGCTAGCTAAGAAAAAAAAATGATACAAAAAAATAGATTCATGCAAGATTAGTTTAGATGAAACCCAAAATAAGATATAAATCTAGTTTTCCATTTCATTTCAGATAAAAGCCAGGTTTTTTCTCTGTCTTAAAATGATATTTTTCTTAAATTTTTTTACCGATAGATGGCTGCACTTGTTCTTGGTAATATTTGGTTTTTGTGTGTAAAATTTTTTTGAGTAAAATTTTCAAAATTTTTGTTTTGTAAAATGATTGTTGCATATCACAAATAGGCGTGTAGGCGTGGCTAGTAGCTCTGGTAGGTGTGGCTTATAGTTTGCTCCATTTTTTTCGTTTTCTTAATGTGAATTGATGTCAATTTCATTGTGCTGTGCTGTGTTTTGTGAACAACTTATTGATTGCTTGTGTGCGTGTGGATCGTTTTTTTGGTTGGTATTTTGCTTGCTTCTCTTCATTGGTTTTGGTGTGCGGATCGATTGCTAGAAACTTGGCTGCCAACTTGTGTTCTTCTATATTTCTTCGTCCTTAAAATATCCTTTTTGTTTGGGGGTTTGCTTACACACCATCCACACACTAAATCTTTTTGATGAAGAACAAAAAAAACTGCTAACTTTTATATTGTTTGAATCCAAAGCATCGAACCATTCCAACCATTCTTCTTTTATTATTATTTGGGTGCAATTCTGGCACCAGTGTTCCAGTGTGCGTTTGTGTCGCCATTAGATTTTAATTACATTTCGATAATTTATATTGATTTTGAGTTTTTTGTGCTAAGGATTCTCTCACTTACTGGTGATGTTTTTGTTCGTTTTGCTGGTTGGTTGATACCATTTTTTCATGGTTCGACTACAAAGCAAGCCAACATTCAAGAATATAAAAATCAATCTCACAGACCCAAAAAGACAGACAATGATGATTTTGATGATGATTCGTTTGACGATGATGATGATGATCAAGTCAACCAAAAAAGTGATGATGAATAACAACTAGAATATAATTGAAAATATCAGTCTGACTATAGCTCACTGACTGTCTGACTGGTTTCATTTCGATTTTTTGGAATGTTATTTTTTTCTAAAAAAATTAATTATTTAGTTCCAGGATTCATTTTTTTCGTGGCTCAATGAACAATAGTTTATTAAGATTAGCTTCGATTGATAATGGTGATGATGGTGTGATATTTTAAGTGTTTGTCGTTCAAAAATATAATTTTTTTCCTGAATTTCAGCGCCATCTATTGATCGTTTCTCAAGAAATAGAGAATCCAAATGTTCCAAAATTGTTCCAGAAATGTCCAGTTGGTCGATCAGGCTGTTTTGCTAAATTCTAATTAAAACAAGTTTTGGCCAACAACATCAGGCAGCAAAATATCGATGACGATTGCTGTGTGTGTCTTTGATTTTCTGGAAAAATAATTTCGATTAGTTTTTTTTCTGGATTCGTTGATAGATTCTAGATTCTATTTTTGTGCTGTTGTATTGTTCTCAAGAACCTTATTTTCTTGAACCACAAAAAGATCTTGATTTTCTTGATTTCGTTTTGGATATCAACTAAATTATTATTAGAAACGTTCTCTGTGTGTCAATGGCTGTCAATGTAGGATGTTGTTGTTTGACTTTTTCTAGGTCCAGGCCTAGCCAAACTTGCTCATGCACTTGGTGCCAGAAAAAAGAACAGCAGCCGTTCAATAGAAAAATAATTGAATTGAATTGATCTATTGCTGGCTATAAGAAATCTAGCATTCACAATCAAATTGATTAATACTTGATTTGTAATTCATAAATTCTTTGATTTATATGGCGCCTGGATCCAACAATCGATGTTGGTTGATGTTTTTTTTAAGAATCTGAAATTTTTTTTGGGTTTTCAAACCAAAATGATTGGCAGCATCGAACAACATCGAACATCGATTTTATTTATTGATTAAAATCAATATTCGTTTGATGACATTGGCATTTTTTATAAAAAATTCATTATTTTATTGATTTTTAGGATTGTCTTTGATGATTCGTCTGACATATGCTTTTAAATTTTAAAAATTTTTGGAGTCAAAGTGTCAATTCTTTTTTTGACATTTTTTTGGTCAGTAATTCCATTAGAAAAAATGATAATTTTGTATTAATTTTTTTTAATTACAAAACTAGAAATTTTTTTGATTGATCATTTGATTAGCATTAATTATAATTACGTCAAATAGCGAAAAAATAGAACACAAGTGTTATGGAAATATAGCTGTTCCAAAAATTGTATTGGATTCTGTTTTTGGATTCTTGTTTTTTGGATCCAAGAGATTTTCTCCATTATTATTATTCGCTTGCTCAGTAAATTTGTAGTTCCCAATTTGTCATTGACTGTTCTCTCTCTGTCCCTAGGATTTTGGTTTCCAAGAAAATTTTTTTCCGTCTTGGCACAATTCTAGTTTTTTTGGTCCGATATATTGATTTTTTATCGTTTTGTTCTTGTTCTTGTTGTTGTTTTTCCATGTTGTTTAGTGTTGTTGTTGCATTCATCTTTTATATAATAATTCTATGATTCTTGCTGTATCCGCATTTTTTTCTTGGATCGTCCGATTACAACTATCCGGACAGCGATATGCTCTTTGATTTGACCTTTTTTTTGGTGAGGAAAGGGGTAAAAAGGGGAGGGTTCCTGTTTGCGGGGCAAATCCATTTATTATATGATTTTTTTAGTTGGTTGATGATCTCAAATTAACCCTTTTTCTTGGCCATGTTTCGTTTTGTTAACATCCTAAATTGGTTATGATTAGAGCTGGAATTGAGCAACAAAACAACAAGAAAACTAACTTTGGAAATTGAAAACTTTTTTCGCTGATAGTTTTTTGGTTCTGGCTGTTGGAGTTTTTTGGTTTAGCGGTTGGCGGCGGAAGTTCCGAAGATCGTAGTGTACATATCCGGTTTGCTTCAAGAATAAAGTTTTAATAGCAGTTTTCTTATGTACCAACGTTCCAACAACAACGTTCCAAACCATTATATTATGATTTAGCTAACCAAAAATATAGCAAACAAAAACTTATGTTCTTCTTAAAAAAACGATGCACCAAACGTTTTTTTTGCTGGTTGTTTTTGGTTGTTTTAGTTTGGTTTGTTCGTTAATGATCGATTCGATTCTAGCTTCTTTGTTTTTGTTTTTTGTTTGATTTATTAGTAAACTAGCTGGCTGCAATCAAATGTGAACCAAATTCTGTAGCTTTGTTTTTCTCTGTTAATTTGATTAATTGTTAGATAAACATTTGCAAAGTTTGTTTTTGCTTGCTTGTTTTAGCCGCATGATGGCGCTGTTTTTGCTGGAACTCCATCTGCTGGAATTGAATCAAAAAATTCAAAGATTTTTTTGGTTGCAAAAGAGTTTCGTTAGCCCCGCCCATCAGGAAAAAAACTAAGATTTGCTTGCTTGCTTTTGGTTTCAAAGATTTTTTTTCATATAAATCGTTGAGAATTGGGTTTTTTTTGTTGTTCGATTTGGTATACCATTAAAAGTTTGCCATTGGTTGGTTTTTGTTGTTGTGTGCTATTGGCTCCACCATCATCATCAATGATCATTAATCATCAGACAAACAACAGCAAAAAAAAGTTTCCCAGTTTCTTCGTGTGTGTCCTAAGCCCCTCCCCATTTTTTTGGTGCTCTGAATCTTAATGCACACTGCCAGAAAAAAACGATCAAACTATGAATATAAAAAAAATTCTTTTAAAGCTTGAATTTTCTGCCTTGGGTCCCTGGACCCAAGTTTACAAGGCCAAGTTTACTAGCCCCCCACCAAAAAAAGCAGGTGTATTAATGTTTAATAATTTATCCGATATGTGGCGCTACTGGTACCGTTACTTTAAAAATTTTGTATTTTTTATTAGGAAATTTTTTTTCAAAAAAAAATTTCAACTAGTTGATTTTTTTTCTGTGGGTAACAGCTTTATGAAATTTTGCCCGGTTCAATATCTGAAAAAAATATTTATTTACTCACCAACCAAAATTACGAGAATTTCTTCAAGTGTGCACATGTTTTCCAGTGAAATTCACTAGAAATTGAAAATTCAAACAAACAACAACAAGAATATCCTGTAATAAACTGACAGAATATTCTTATTGTTTTGTCTGTAAGCTGGTGTTTTCGTTGTTGTTTTTTCATGGATCTGCTATGGTAAAACGAGTCAAGCAAACAACAATAATAAGAATTGCTTTTTGTCAAGCTGCTGCTGTTTGGTTTTCTATTGACTGCTGCTGCTTGGTTTTTGGTTTGAAGTTCAATAATGAAAAATGCAATATGGTTTGCTTATATTTGGATTATGCACCTTCGGGTATGTGACCATTTGCTCTTTGAGGGCAACTTAATTTGGAGAATATTTTTTTCAAGGGTTGACTTTTGGATTCTCTTGGATCCTGGGATTCTTTTTGGATTCTTTTTTTATTTGATTGTGATATTTTTTTCTTGAAACAAAAAAATCTAGATTTCAATTTCTTTTGATTTTGTGATTCTCTGTTTTTTGTTTCCTATGTTGGTTTGGTTGTTGAATTTAATTTTCTCAAGTTGTTTTTTTGTACCAGAAATACTCTGTTAGTGTGTGTGTTCTATTCGATTTTTTTTTTTGAAAAAAGAATCTTTTTCTTTCTTTTTTTTCAATTTTCCAATTCGTTTGGTTTTGGTTCGTCGATGACGATGTTTCTGGGCTGGGTTTCTGGTCTGGCTCTCTGGTCCTCTGGTCCAAAAAAAACAAAGAGTGAGCTAGAACAAGAGCTGGGGAACCAGGGAGCCAGATCCAGGGCCAAAGCTAGGGAGAATTATAAATTGTACCCTAGTTCTGCCTCTCTCTATATAAACCTCCCTAACTGAGTGTTATATTGTATTTTTAAACCTTCCCTTCCCCCATGAAATGGAATGAATTTTTTTTTTTTTTTTGGTATTGTGTGACAGCCACCCCCTACACACCAACTCACAAACACACAAAGGTTTAATTTTCCTTGAAACTCGTTTTATTTATTATTATTTTGGTTGATGCTCGATATAGCTCGATTTTTTTGTGTTTCTGGTTGTTTTGGTTCGAAAAAAACGTTCCAAAAAACGATTCGTTCGTTTTTTGGAACATTTTTTTTTTCGTTTCGCGTTCGATTTTCGAATGAAAATCCGTTGAACAACTTCACAATGACAGAGACAGACACACACAAAGAGAAGAAGAAAAAAATGGCTTGGAAAAAAATTCTTTTTTTTTGTTGTTAGCGTTCGAATTCGAATGTTTTCAAGTGTGTTTCGAATCTTTTGTGATTTATTCTGTCTTGTATTTTTTTTTGTCTTTTCGTTTTTCTGCTTGCTTGCTTGTTGTTGGCATGTTGTTTACACGCCCAACATTTTTATTTATTTCACTATGTGAAAATTAATGTCGAATGTTTTGTTTTTGTTGCTTGCTTTTTTTGCAAAAAATCAATTGTTTTTTATCGGCTGTTTGGGTTTTTTAAAGCGAAATATTCCAAAATTTTAGGACAAAATTGAACGCTGTTTTTTTTGTTTCAAGTGAATAATGTAGCCGGCAAAATATTAGAAAGAAAGGGTTAAAAAATGGGTGCCAAACTTTTAATTATTTTTTTCCTAGTGTGTTTTTTAATCTTTAAAATTGTGAATTGTTTCTTCCTCTTTTTCCCCCATTTTTCTTAAAGCTTTGTCTTAAAGTCATTTTTAATAATAGAGGAGAAAAAAATTTTACCCCGGGTCCCTGGGTTTTTTTAGCACGGGGGACTAGGCTGAAAGGGTTAAAAAAAGGGTTAATTCTGTTTTTTCTTCAACATAACATAAAAAACAGGTGTGTAAACCATTTGTGTGGGCGTGGCTTAAGCTTGGCGAGAAAAAATGGAAACTTTTTTTTGAAAAAGACAGGAACAAAAATTGATTTACCGTTAAATTTTATTAAAACACGTTTGGCCTAGCTAGAATTTTGTTGTTTTTAAATTGTTGTTAAATTTTTTTAAAATTTTGACACTTGAAAAAAAACTAAACGACATTTTTGAAAAAAAATTAGAGAAACAAGTTTTTTACTTTTGTATTTAATTGTTTTTGTTGTTTTTTGGTGACAAATTTTTCCGTGTTAAAATTTTTTTAGGAAAAATTTTGTTTCTGAAATTTTTCTGTGTTGAAATTTTTTACTGGTTTTTCGGGAATTTTTTTTTAAAGAGTTCATAACCATATTTTTTAATCGATTTTTTTGTTTTTTTACAAAAAAAATTTTTCTGGTGATCCAAGTTTGCTTTCTAAAAAGTTCAATTGATTTTGCTGTTTTGTTTTTTGTGTGTTTTTAAATTTACATTAAGAAAACTAGAAAATCAACCAAAAGTTTTTGATTCGATCGATCAATGAACGAAAATTATGAACAAATATCCTAAACTGTTGCACCAAATTATGGTTTATTCATAAACAATGTTTTTTTTAAATTTAAAAAAGTTTTTTCGCGCCAAATTTTTTCCCTTAAAAAATAAAATTTCTTAAATCGATTTCCAAAACTTATAGTTTGCTTGCGTGTTTGAATTTTGTGGACACAGAAAAAACTGAATTTTTTTTAAATTTTTTCGTTTATTTACTTAGAAAATTCACACACAAAATCTCAATTTTTTCTTTGAATATTTATTTTTTTTTCGAAAGAATTTGATTAGAATCCAATTCAAATAATGTTTTGGATGTTTAGAATATTTTGCAATTTCATAAATTACGACCAAGACGACCGAAAAATTTCTTTTTTTGTTAACCGTTTAATCTTCATTTTGTGTGTATATTTGCCTAAAACGAATATTGGCCAATTTGGATGGCTGCTTGTGCAAATAATGTTGTTTTCTGTGAGCGAAACCCGGAACAATCATTTTTCGTTGGGATTTGTTGTTGAATTGTTGAATTTCATTTTGAATTGCAATATTTGTTCGTTGGTTTTTTGTTGTTGGTGAGTATCCATAATAATTTCGGAAAAAGATTTTGACCACAATCCAAAAAAATAGAAACCAAATTGCTAAAACCGGTATTAATTTGACTGTATTCGATGATGATTTTTATATTCCAGAATTTACCATGAAGATTCATGGATTCTTGTATTGAATATTCTTTGTCTGTAATTTGGAATCGGTTTTCTTTTTGTGGATGATCATGTGCAATGTTGCATTACCAATTTCATTCAATTTGATTCAATTATCTCTTTGAATTCTTGCTTGGTTTTGATGTAGCTTGTCTGTTTATGTTTGTTTATATGCCTAGCTTACAATTGTTGTCATTATTGATTATTGTAATGAATGAATGATAATGAAAATCTAGTTTATGATGATGATTATAACCACAAATATAGCATAAATAGCATTGAACGATCCAGAACGATCCATGATGATCGGATCATCATCATCATCAATGCGATAATATTTTTCTTTTATTGGATATTTTTTGTAGTGACTGACCAACAACAAAAAAAACTCTCTGACCAACCGTAATAATAAATGAGCACATTTAGAGAAGATGCGGCCATTTTTCTTACCAAACAAAAAAAGTGCTCAAGCTTAAATTGATTGATAACGCCCCCACCCCCTTTTTTGGTGAAGAATTAGTTTTTGTTCTTCTGAATTTAGCTAGAATGGATCGTTTATATATTTTTTTAGCTGTAAGATAAGATGTTGATGGTGATGACCAATTCTGGTCAATTTTCATTTAATTATTTAATCATCATCATCAAATTTAGTTTTTTTTTGTTGGTTGGTTGGCTTGTCTAATTGATGAAATTGTGGTTGAGTGTGGGTGGAAATGATGTGCTGCCCTTGAAACCAGAAATGTGTCCAGCACTAATGATAATTGCTTTGTTTGTCTGTGTGCGCGTTATGGCCGGTCTGTCAGTCAATATTTGTTTGCTATATTTTTTTGCTAATAATGTTTGACTGCTTGGTTGCCCGGTTGGTTGGTCGGTTGGTCACTTTTTGTCGGCCACAAAGCTTGCAAAAAAAAGAAATCAAACCAATTGAAGAGAATGGGAGAAGCAATAACACAAAACTAAAATGAAATTCAGAGAAAACAAAAATTCAACGAAAAGAAATCCAAGAACTTCAACAAACAAACAAACATTGTGGTAATTTGATTCTTTTTTTCTTTGTTTCTTTGTTTTTCTGGGACGACCAAACAAAAATAAATTCAGTAGATTACAAACATAGAAAATCTATAGATTTTGTTGCACAATTTTGGTTTTTTGGTGGCTGCTAGATTGTGTGTGTAGCTGTATGAATTCATTTTCAATTTGATTCGGACCGAAAAAAAACCACGAGAATGCAGCATATTTGATTTGATATTCAAGTCGAGGGTCGAGACGGTTAGCCTGTCATCATGTCGTGGTCGTCGTCGTTTGGTCTTGGCGTTCTTTTTTTTGAAGCTAAATCATGTTCAATCAATCATTGTGTGTGTTGGCTGTGTGTATATCTCATCTCTTAACTCATCCCATTTCATCATCATCATAATATTTTTCTGTGAAGCATCAACCACAACAACAACTACTATTCATCCATTATTACAAATAAATTGAGATTTATTTCCAACTAACCAAGAAAAAAATATAAGATCCCGGGTGTTCAGAAAATTGCTTAAAATGCTGCGCATGTTGCAATTGGCAGAGAAAGAAATATTCTATATTTTTGGTTTGTGTGTTTTTACCCCAAAAAAATGGTTTGTCGGTCGGTTGGATGCGGAACCATTGAACCAAAGCGATTAATCTCTGGCGATACTTATGCGTTCTGGTGGTCGATATCTTCTTGTTTTTTTCGCCATAGAGTATCATTATTTTGAATCCATCCATCTTTTTTTTACTACTTCTACTATTTTGGATCTTATATTCAATATTTCATTTGGATCTATGTGACAATAATAAACACAAACTCTGGGCTAGCAAACTAAAATAAAATACTTGACTAGTATAAACCTAATAGCAATTTAAATCACGTCGTATCTCGTCCCCCAAGAACTTGCCAAGGGAAAAATTTTTTTACCGTAGTCCCCTAGTCCCAGTATTTTTTTTTGTTGGGATGGTTATTTATTTTATTTTTCTTAGATAAGATATTTTGTTTTTGTTTTTTTCGGGTCCGTCTGATCGCCTGGCTGACTGCTTGATTGGCTTCTTCTTATTTTTTCTTGGATCAAATTCTTATGGCAGCCGTGGTGTGCTAGATCACTCTTGAAATTAAAAATCAATTACCGTGTTTTTTGTGAAGAAAACCGTTTACCAATACCAGCTTCACTGCTAGTAATTCTTTTATATCCAGCCAAGAATTCTTTCCAAAAGACGAAGAAAAAATTTAAAAGTCTGATGATCGCTGCTGCTGTTTTCTTATTCTTTTTTTCTAGGTTTTGTTTCCAGGATTTCAAGAATTTCTTAAAAAACGAATCGAGTTAATCTCTCTGAGTGATTCGGTTTTGTTGTTGTTTTTGGTTTTGTTTCTGGTTCCAGCAGTGTAAAATCACTTGGAAAATTTATGTTTTTTTGTTGTTTGGTTTGGTTTTGTTTCTATTTGGAATTCTACTTTCTTTTTTTCCCTGACTGAGATCCCAAATTTTTTTTAAAACAGGATTTTTTTCTTTGGTTTTAAAAATGATCGGTTCCGGAATTCTTGCTTGTTCATCATCAGAATTGTTTGATGTTGGATCGAACCGAACATCATCACTAGATTTCATTTTCCTGTCATAACAAGAACAAACTTTATAATATTTTCTTGTATACAAGACAACTGGACATTGTCCAAAAAACAAAACACACACAAAAAAGTGAAAGTTTTCCTACCCGGTTGCCAAGGTTCATTTTTTTGCTTGCTTGGTTCATGATCGGTTCACTCGATTTTTCTATAGTTTTTTATAATGACGAGTTTTGATATGATGAAATATTATGAACTGAATCAGAGAAAACTGAACACAAAATGTTTTAGGGGCTGGTTTTTTGGAGGGATCTTGTTGAAAAAACAAGATTGGAGTCACTTATATATTTTGTCTATGGAGTTGACTCTCAAGTGTTTGGTTGTTTGGTGAAAAACATCTGTGACCAACCAAAAAAAGATGATGAAGAGAAGTATAAAATGAATGGCCATTATGGAATTGAAGCCCGTTCCAAAAAAACAGAAATTGTTCCACCAATGTTCCAATGTTCCATCACCAATATATTGGAGGAAAAAATATAGATTTTTTCTCTGTGTCCATTGTCGTTTGTTCCTGATTCTCGTATGTGTTTTTTTTTGTTGTTTGGTATGCGAGGGAGGATTTTATTATTAATGTGTGTTTTGCCAGTTATTTTCATTACGACACACGACTAGTCCTTGAAAGTTATTATGATTTGAGAAAGTGTGTTGTATTCTGCTATAAAGAGAGCTCTTGTATCCAAAAAACAATCGATATAACAAAAAAATTGCATAATCGAACTGCTGCTTACTATTATTGATCTTATATGATCTTTATGCGATAAGATGATTAGTTAATTAAAATACAAAAAACTTAATTAATTGTTTTGGAGTATGTATTAAGCACCGCCCATTTTTTTGATTGGTTGACGCAATTACACGCCTTCATTTCTCTTATTCCCGTTTTTTCCTAGTTCCGTTCAATCATCTCATAAAAAAGAAAGCACTAACAGATTTACAAAGTAACAGAAAAAAGTTTTTATGTGCGTTTTTTGTGTGTGCACCGGAAGTTTGATTATCGCTCAGCAATTTAACCGGTCAGTTAAGTTTTTTGTTGTTTTGGTGGGTTGGTTTAGTTTTTTCTGGCCAAAGAAACAAAATCACAAAACCCTGAACACAGATTTTTGTTCTCAACAACAAGGTTCGTTAGCCATTTCCTCTATTATTTATTCTTGTTTCTTTTTTGTTTTTTGCTACTTTCAATGATGGATCGTGAATTGTTGGTGCACACATTGAAAAATTGCTACATTGTTGTTTTGTTTTGCTGTTGGTGCTTGGTCGTTGAGCACAGTGAATTAAGAACAGAACAAACCAAGCTGCAGCCAAGCAGCCAAATGTTGTTTCTACATTTTACGGTGGCAATTTCTTGTTTTTGGAAGGGGGCTGGCAAAACTGAACCAAAAACTGCTTGTTTGTCGCCTACTATTTTTCCTATAGGGATCCTCGTACAGACGAAGTGAAAAAAGGAAAAATCCTCATTGTGTATGTGTTAATCCATTAACTAATTATCGATCCATTTCAATTATATATTGTTGTTGTTGTTAGTTGATGATGATGATGTGATGTGATGATTACACCACAATGAAAAAGAAGAAGACGACTGCTGTTTGCAAAATGAAAGCCAAAGCCATCTCGCAAAACAATCGATGAAAGTTGGGTATTCTGCCAAGCATCGTTTATTATTATTATTATTATAAGGTTCAGCAGCCAGAGAATGTCAAATTGCTATGGCATCATTGCATCATTGGCTTGTATGTGCTGGGATGGCAAACCCTGGACCCTGCACAAACTAGCGTTGATGATGGACTTGTGAACACAAAAAAACATCATCATCGTTGCATGCCATCACCGTTATTATTATTATGGTGATTATATATAACGGTTATTGCTGGCCTTTTGTCCAGAGATATATAACCCTGGCACTCACATACACAAACACGGTTATAATCGCCATCATTCATTTCATTCATTGCATTTAGTCATCAAGCAAAAAAAATAGCAAGGATCCATTGTTTAGTTGGTTTGGTATCCTAAAATATCATTTTTAGCGGCTGTCGTCGACGACGTCTTCTTCATCGTTTGGACGTTGCTGTCGTGCTTGTGCTTGTTAGGTTTTTTTGACATTCTAATCAAATCAACAACCAACCACCAGAAAAATACACCAAGATTCTTCTTTTTTCTGGCTGCGTGTCTTTTTGATGATGGATTCTGTGATGGTGATGAAATTCCAGTTATAAGGGAAAAATTCTGTGTTGGTCGATTTTGTGGCAGGGTGTGTTTGCGTTTTAGATTTACGCCAAGTTTCATGTCAAAGTCAAGCAAAAAAAATTTTCATTATAAAAATAAATCAAGGTTTTTTCTTCTCCATCGGATCTTCTCTGTGGCCCAAAAAATAACCCAAAGGAATTTTATTTTTTACAATTTTTTCCAGCCATTATCAAATTGATTTTTTTGGCAATGATGATGGCCGTTTCAATTTTTTTAAATAAAATATGGGTTTAAAGGATGCTATTTGATGGTTAGCTTAGTGATGCTGATTTCATTATGATGATGATGGTCGTGATTATCGTCGCCATCATCATCATTATCATTTTTGGTCGTCGTGATCGTTTTCTGCGACTCTTTGGTATTTTCATTGTTTGGGTTGCTTCCTTCATTTTCTTGTTTCATGTTTTCGCTCTCACTCATTGATTTCATTGATTCATTTGTCTTTTTCTTTATTTCTTTTTGGTTGTTCTTATTTTTTTGGTTGGCTGGTTGTTGTAGTCGATCGGTCGTTTGGTCGTTGTCGATTTTTTTGGTTCTATTATTATATTTTGTTTTGTTATAGGGTTGTACACATAGTTAATCGATGTTGTTGTTTCGTTTTTTTTGGTTGCTTGTCGTTTGATGATGATGTGAATTGGTTCTAGGCAAAATTGTTCTGTTTTGATTCTGTTGGTTCCATTGTCGTTTGCTTGTTTTCGATTCTTGGATTCTTATTCTGCTGTTCATCCAGGATCATCATCAATTCTCTCTAGCTCTCTCTCTCTCTTGTTCATCATTATTCTTTTTTTGCGTTTCCCCAAAACAATATTTTTTCGTTTTTTTGTTGTTTTGTTTTTTTCGGTTGTTTTTACAATAAAACAAGAGAATTTGTTCGTTTTTTTTTGGTTTTTTGATTGTGGAACCGAATCCATTAATGATATAGCTAGCTAGTGAATGAATTCTTATAAGCAAATCAAACGAAAACAAAAACAGGAATCACTTGCCTAAAAAACCAAATGTAAAACGTTTAGTTTTTTTAGTTTTTTGTTGAATCACTTGCTGATGTCATCGAGAGAAAGTGAAATGCAAACAGGAAAAATATAAAAAAAAAACAGAAAAAATTTTCCAGAATTTCAATTTGTCATCTGGTACAAGAAATTGTTACATGAAAAAAAGATAGTTTCGGTTTCCTGGTGATTTTTTGCTTTGATGTGCCATGTTGGTTGGTTGAAAGTTGCCGGTGATGGCTCACTAAATGATGATGATTGTGGCCGATATATCGATGACAACAATCATATTTTAAATACTAGGTTTTCACTTGTAAAAATATGACACATTTACAGAAAAAACAACATTTATTAACGGTAAAATGTCAATAATTTGGATATGTTTTTATGACAAATTTTTGAATTGTCATAAATATTCTCATGTAATTATTTTTTAGTGCAACCACAAAAAAATCGTTTCCTTGGAAACATTTTTTGAAAAATAATAAATTTCGGTGAAATTTTTTTCCAAATTTTACTGAAAAGATTTTTTTATGGATTTGTAAAACATTTTAGATGATTTGATAATTAAATAATTAAATAAAATTAATTAATAAAATTTCAAATTAACACATGTTGGTTATTTGCTTTTGGGCATGTGTTTTCTCTTTGTGTTTATGGTTAACAGCAATAGTGTGGCAAAATTTGTCATTGTCAATCATCATAATAATATCCTTTTTTCTTTTTTTTCCTCATATGATTATAATTGGTCAATTAGGAATTTGTGTGTGTCTGTTCTCTGTGTATTCTCAGTATTCAGTTGTATGAAGAATATATCTAGAAATAGACCTAGAATTGCAGTAAAGAATTGTATTTCTATATATAAAATTTGTGTGTGTGTCTTGTCTTGCAACAACCATATAATAATAATAAGACAAGGAAAAATAAGAAATTGTATTCAGCTAGTTGGTTGGCAGAGCCATTAGGATTGATTGTCCGGAAACACTGTGATATATTCTCGATTTATTATTATTATTGTCGTTGGCTGGTTGGCTGACTGGTTGGTTGTTTATTATTATATTTCGATTTATATTGGTTCAATCTTGTCAATCTTGATTCTGCACACACACACTAGAATTGCTAGCAAGCCAATTCTACCAAAACTGAGAGAGCCTTGGTCCAAGGAAAAAAACACCAACACCAGAAAAAAATAAGAAAAGCGAACCTCAATCAAACTTGTATTTTTCTCTGGTTCTTGGGACTTTTTGTTTTGTTTCTTCTTCGTTCAATTATTGTTATTATCAATAATAATAATATTGGCCGACTTTTTTGTTTCTCAGCTGTTGTTGCTGGTTGCTGGTTGATGATGAATCTTTTTTCTAAGAATTCTCGTTTTTTCTGTGTGTCGTTCTTGATTTCCTTCTGAGTTTTTTCTTCTTCTGGTGTTTTTTCAATTAAGAAACAAGATTCAATGACTGACTGACTAGCTTGGCTGACTGATGTGCCATTCAACTCAACTGAATTCTTTACTAGTGTGTGATTTTTTTTTGTTTCATGTGACATCGCAAAGTTAGAGTGTAACATGTCGAACCAAAATGATAGCAAAAGAGAGAGAGAGAGAGAGAGAGAGACATTCTATACCA
Source organism: Tragopan temminckii (assembly GCA_028571105.1). Taxonomy (NCBI): domain Eukaryota; kingdom Metazoa; phylum Chordata; class Aves; order Galliformes; family Phasianidae; genus Tragopan; species Tragopan temminckii. The sequence goes on from JAOWBP010060292.1 coordinate 21,231, forward strand.
AAAAAACTTCTGGAAACTTTTTTTTGTTATTTTGATGATAAATATAAAAAAATCTGGTATCTTGTGAGCCAGCCATCCATCTCAGTATCAATCTATTTTATAAATGATATCATCATCATCATATATCAGTAATTTAAATTGAAAAATATCAAACAACAGCCGCCAAAAACACACAGTGACAGAGCGAAAAAAGTCAGAAAAAGTTTCAAAAGAAAGTAAATTTAATTATCTATAAAGCGAACACACACACAATAATTTCTGAAGATCCAACCAACCAAAAAGATGAGAAAACAAAACGAAAATTTCATATAAAATTGTATCTAGCATTTTTCTTTTGGTTAATCAATGAAATTGTGGAAATTTTAGACTTGGAAATTCTAGGATTGATCATTTTTTGGAATTTTGGATCAATGTTTCAGTTAGTAGATTTAATTTAAAAAAAAATTAATTACTTGAACTTGAAAATGGAACAAGATTACCTGATGTTTGGTTTTGGTTGATTTGTCCTGCATGGACAATTCATTTAACCATTCAAATTTCTGTTTGGTTTGGAGTGCATCCAGAAAATTGACTGATTGATTGCTGATACCAAGCCAGACTACTAAACAAGCAAACAAACAAACAAGAACAACTTTTGTTTGCCAAGCTTGCTTTTTTTGGGTCTAAGTCTGGTTTCATCATTCCACATTTGCTTTGGGCTGTTTTACCAATTTACCAATTTCTTTTTCAATTGCTTCTTGGTAGGTTTTTTATATATTCGGGTTTGTTTGTTTTTAGAGAGGCCGATAGAGAGAGAGGAAAGGGTTTAGGGTTTAGGGTTTCCGGGGGTGGTCGTCTTCATGGTTTGACTTTTGATTGTGTATTTAATTCAATCATTTTTTCATTTAATATTTATTTATTTGTTTTGTTTGCCACCAGGGTGCGTTACTGTTCCGTTATATTGTTTTTTATTTAATTTGGGTGATGTTTCACATGAAAAAAACTATGTGTTTTATTTTTTATTTCGTGCATTTTTTCGGCGTGTGTGACTGTGCTAATTTACCAATTTGGTGTGTGTGAGTTTTGGTGGAAGCGAAAGGGTTGATTGTTATAGCATTTAGCTATAAAACATTAGGCATCATCAGCAAATTCTAAATGTGTCTGTGTGTGTGTGTGTGTGTGTGTGTGTGTTATGTACTGTTCATGGCCTTCACCAACAACCAAACAAACGAACAAAAATACAAAAGGATTCTTTTGGATTTAATTAAAATCGGTTGAGTCTTTTTCTTTTTGGTGAGTGTTTTCTGTGTTTGTTCCATTTGCTTTCCCGCTCATTCATTTGATTCGATTCGTTTCTTCTTTTTTTCTGGTTATTTTAGAACGTTTTTCTTCTTTTTTATTTTATTTTCTCTTGTTGCCCGACCAGAAAAAAATACCCAAAGTGGAGAAAGAGGAGAGATCCCAATAGATTAATCAAAGCGAGTTCTTCTTTTTTGGCTTCATTCATCGGAACGGAAACTATCAACCATCATCCTGATGATGATGATGATGGTTGATGATGATCAAAAATGAATCCTTGTGTTTTTTTTCTTGCTTCGGCTATATAATCAAAACGTGTCTAGGATCTTCTTTTTTTGGATACCAAAAGGATACCAAAAAACAAGCAAGCGTTGATCGTGGTTGTCAGAATAATCAGAAATCATTCATTGTTTTTATGTGCAGCGTAATGTCTTGCCAATATTATCATCCATTTTTTTCTCTGTGTGTCTGTTATTAAAAAAAATTGCATGAAAAAAAACTTTGCACTATATTTTTTGGTTCATTCATTCATTTCATTTTCAGCCATATTCATTCATAAGGTTAAATTAATCAATCAAAATTTTGGACATATACGCGCGCTCACTCGCTCGCTATTTCGCTTCATCTATTATTATTAAATACAACCGAAGAATATTCTTCTTCGTTTTTCTTTGGTGTATGATCGCCATTTTTTGTTATTCTGGTGCTTTCTTTCATCATCATCAAAGCAGCATTGTTTTTTTGTGTAATGTTGTTTCTTCTTCTTCCTCTTGTTCTTCTAGTCGTCCTTGGTTGGTTGGCTGGTTGGTTGTTGATTGTAAATTTGAATGTGTGTTCGTGTGTGTATGTAGAAATGGATGGAGATGGATGGATGATTCGATCCTAGAAACAATACTGCCAAAAAACGAATATATAAAAAGGGAAGAGAATACACAAGAAGAAAAACTTATGCGTTCCAGAATCGACCAGCAAAGAAAATGGACCAGAAATGCACATCAATCAATGCTGCTTGCTTTCTTGCTTGCTTGGTTCCGATTTTGGTCGACTTGTTGTTGGTGAAAATGTGTTTTTAAACACATTTTCAAAAAAGTTTTTTTTGAGAAAAAAACGATTTTTTTCGATGTGCAAAAAAAGATTTCTTCCATGTTTGTTATTTTTTGGCCAATATTTTTTGGTTCTTTAAGTTTTTTGTTTTTTGATTTCGTTTAGCCAAAAGAATATTTTTTGTTTCAAACCGCTGCTATTCAATCAATCTTCAATATTTGGAAATTCACTTTTTGTTAAAGGTTTTTTTGAAAAAACACCTAAAAATATCGTTAAAAATGAAGATAAGCAATGTTTTTCCAAAAGATTTTTTAAGTGTAAAAAATTTCAGCAATTGAAAATTTGGTCTGGTTTTGGTTTGATTTTATTTGATTGTGGTGTGTTTCATTTGTTTGATAATGTAATTATTGTCTATTATTGTGGATAGTGAGAGATGACCACAATTCTGTTGGTCACCAAGTTCCAGGAACCAGCAGCAGCAGTAGCCATCAAACAAGATGATCAATCTTCTCTCCCTTTTTGTGTTGGTGCGTTTGCCATTTACCAATTCACACACACACAATGTTAATTGATAGGCTAACATTGGTGTCGTTTCAATATTGGTGCCTTATTGACACATTTTCTGGTTATAATGTGAATATTTCGTGTGGAAATATACGCCCATCATCATAAGGGAAAATAACATTTCATTGGGAATTTTTTATTATACGAGAAAAAAAGCGTATTAAAAGTTGTATATTGAGTCTCTCAGTGTCTATATGTTGGTATTTTGTTCATTGGTTCGTGTTCCAAAAGCCTAAAGGCAAGAAAAAAAGACAGGAAAGAGCTAGAAGAAGCAAAAAAATCAAATCTTTGGTTGACTGGCTTGCTTGCTTGGTTCCAAGATCCTATTTCCTATTTTTTTCTGTTGGGTTTTGCTGCTGCTTTTTTTGGTTATGGTGGCACTATATATGTGTGTGTGTTCATATTGATTGATTCATCATTAAATAATGTTTGTGTGGGCTGTGTTTTCTCTCGTTTTCTTCTTTTATCTAAAAAAGAAGAATTTCATTTTATAATTTTTTTTAACAAAAAAAATTTCTTTTTTTTAATATTTTAATGTTTTTTGTTGGTTGGTTGGTTGTAGATTCTAGATGGCGCTGTTGTAATGATTTGCTGTATAAAAATTAAATTGAATGATGATGATGAAAAAAAGAATAGGAATTATCGATCCATGTTGCTTTTCTCTGGTCCCCTGTTATGCTATGCGATTGGGGAGTAAATGCAAGAATTTATCTTATAATTCTTTCACTGTCTGCTGGTGCCTAAAATTTCTCGTTCTCGCTTTTTTTATTATTAGGAAAAAAGCCCGAATCATCCAATGTTCTCATTTCCTCGTTGTCTAAATTTCTTCTTTATAGTATAAATTTAATAATTCGTTTTTTTATAACAATGAGATTTCGATATATAATTTAAGCTAATTGAATCAATGCTGCAAAAAAGAGAGAATTTAGAATCCAGACAGAATTTTTTCTCTCGCTCTCTCTCCCTTTTTTGGTGTCATTGGGCCAAAAAAGATCCCAAAACCAAAAGAAGAAAAAAAAGATCCGAAACTTAAACGAACCAACATTGATTGGTTTAAGTTTGGTTCGTTTGGTTTCGGTCTGGGAGATCGCTTTTTTTCTTCTTCTTGGATCATCATCATCATTCTTGGTCGTCAACCAGGAATCCAATATTGGAATATTCGGTTTTTCTGCGTTCAATTCAAGCAAAAATTCTTCTATTTGGCACATTCTGAAAATAATATTCTGAAAGCTTTTTTATAAATCAGAATTCTTGTTACATTAAAAAACCGAAATGGTTTAGGTTCAAAAATAAAAACAAGGTATCATTTTTGTAGCTAAATTTTTTGATGATTGTTCATTGTTTTTTGTGAGCTAGCTTATGAATTAGCTTTTAAAAAAATATAATTTCAAAAAAGGTTCCGCGTGTTCGATAACCAGAAAGAACTTTGGCCTATTTTGTGTCGTTTTCTTGTTTTTTTTGTGAATGCATGAATGTGGATGATTTCAAGTGTATAATATAGAAATGATGATCATCATTTCATATGGTCTCTTTGTCCCAATCGTTATATTTAAGTACCCCAGAATCACTTTTAAACAAAGAAAATGAAGAAGAAGCAGCTCACTATAACTATAGTGGTGAAAATTTGAGATTTGCCCAATGGTTGAATATAGAGAGAGAGAGAGATGGCTTGATTTGGGTTAAGCTAGCAAATATACAATTACTGATAAAGATTATGCTCTGCCTTTATTGAATTATAAATTGCTTTTGTTGTTGTTGTTAATGTTGGCATCTATTTTTTTGTTTGTATAAGAAAGCTAAGAAAAAAAGCTTTGTCCGCGTGATCGTTTTGTGTTGTTCGTTTCTTGTAATCAATATTCGATTTAATGTTGCGTATTTAAATTAAATTATACCGTTTTTTTTATATTTATTTCGACGACCAAACCGACTACAACGTTTTCTTTTGCCATGATGGCTGTGAAATTTTTGTGTGTTGAAATGCTGGCTTGTTTGACGTTTGACAACGAAGAAGAGCAAAAAATGTTTGTTGGTTGAGCTTTTTTAGGAATAGAGATCATCATCATCATCATGGTAGAGTTTTTTGACGTTGTTTCTGGAACGCGCACCAACAAAAGAATTGGAGAAAAAATTACCAACCCTGTGGATTGTTGTCATTTTTTTCTCGCGTGTGTATGTGCGTGTTACGCTCAAAAAAAACAAAAATAGAAAAAGAATATTATTAATTTAATTTCAGAAAGCAAGCAAACGAAAAAAAAGAAAGATAATTTGCATTTTTTTGTTCAATAATAACCAACCGAAAAAAATGCCTTAAATGTTTTTACACGCTAGATAGCGCTTTTTGAATTTTTTTCTTGGTCGTTTAAAAAAGCAGCTAGTTTCGTTTTCATTTTAACATTTCGCAACTAGTTAGATATGCAAATATCAATTTATTATTTTTTTTATAAAAAAACATGTGCAACACCAAAGAAAAAAACGAATATTCGAGAGAAAAGAAAGCCAACATTTCCGACCAAGTAAGAAAGCAACCCGACCGACCGGCTTTACACAAATTCCGCCATTTGGATTCTTATCCTAGAATCCTAGAATCCAAGCAAAAATCTTAGTGTTTACATAAGTAGAATTGATCTTTGGTAGAAACAGCAAAAAAAATTCACTATTGGTCGGTTCATCTTTCATTCAATCATTTTGGTTGTGTTTTTGTATTGTTTTGATTGACTGATTGATTGATTGATTTTTGTTGTTGTTTTCGTTTTGAGTTCATTTGAATTTTCTTGTTTTGGAGATCAGAATTATTTTATTTGCTAAACAATAACATTGAGATGCTATTAATTTGTGTGTTATATGTTTGGATTTTTTTGTTCGTTGTTTGGTTGTTTATTTGAATATTTTGTCATTCAGTCAGCCAGATTGTAGTGTGCTCCATTCTACAATCAAATGGCGGTAGACCAGAATTTTTTGGTTTTGGTGGGTCGTCACCAAAATATATTTATTCAGACGCCCAGAATATTCTCTATGATCTCAGAATATTCTTGTTTTTTGGTTTTTTGTTGGTTGGCTGTAGTAGCATGGAGCATTCATTCATTATTTGATTTCACTTGATTTCCGATGTTTGATTACACTGACATTTGGTTGTTGTTGTGTCGTTCTTGTATTCTTCCAAAAAAAGATCTTGTCTTTTTTTCTGTGTCTGTCTATTCGTGTATTATTTTTGTGTGTTTGTTTGTTTGTATGTGATTCTTTTCTAGTGTGATTCACTCTTATTATTCTAGCAATCATTTTGGAATATACCGAGTTAATTTATTATATCGAATATAATCGAATAGTAGTTGGCTTGCTTGTTCTTATTGTCCAAATGTATAACTGTTTCAATGACTGACTGACTGGGCTGCATAAAAAGTCAGCCAGTCAAGTTAAGACTGCATACTGGATAATGTTTGCCTTCCACAATCCAACACAACATTGAGCCGATATATATTTTTTTGTTCTTGGATGTTTTGCGCCCAACTAGTGTGTGTGTGATTTCTTAATTTAACAGTCCAATGAACAATGACAACAACCAACCAAACAACCAACAATAACTTTTTTGACGGTTGTGCACCATTTTCGGTTATTCTGGTTTCATTTCTTTGGTTGTGATGCAAGTTGTTGTTGTTGGAAAATGATTCCATATATAAATATACATTTTTTTGGCTTGTGGTTTGACAATTCGCCTTGAAGCTAATTCATATTTTTATGATAATTTTTTCTCTAGATTTTTGTGGTAGCGGCAAAAAAACAATTTTTTGCTTGTTTGTCCAACAGAAAAAAAGAAAGAGTTAACATTTATTTATTTTTGTTTTTTTAAATTTTGCACCAAGATTAATGAATGATTTAAAACAAAATTTACAGAAATTTTTTTACAAATGGATCATATTTTTTGGGACAATTTTTTTCTTGCGAAAACTTTTTTTTTGGTAGAATCCAATTAACCAAACCAATAAACCAGCAGCAAACAAATATTTCACAATATTATTTTTTTAAATATAAAAATAACTCTTTGAGACCTGTTGTAACCTAGTTATAGTCAAAAAAAATCGCTTCTGGTTGTTGTTGTTTGTGTGATTATAATTGGGGTAATAGTTTCACAATAAAGTTTGAATATGCTAACCAAAAAATTACCAATGTGACTTGACTTATGGTTTCATTCATTGAATTCAGTGTAAGGTTCTATATTTTTTTGTTCCATAAATATTATTCCGGTTTGTTATATTATTATTATTCTGCTTCTGGGTGTTAAATTGAATCGAAAATAAATAAATAAATGAATGAATAAATGAAACATTTTGGCTGTGTTTGGGGTTTTTTTTGGTTTGACTCTGAGTTTTTTTGCTCTGTGTGTGTGTATGTTGCGGTGTTACCAAAAACTAGTTCCACATTTGATTCATTCATTTTGGTATCGTTTTTTTTTGTATGGAAACAGAATTAATGCCCTGAAGACATTAAAGCAACCAGCCAGCCAACAAGCCAACCAACAACAAGCAAGCAGAGATAAATAGAGAATGCAATAGAATATTTTTCTGTGTTCCAAATGCTGATGTTATGCTGCTGCAACGAAAAAAAAATGTTTCACAAATATAGTTCACTATAGGAAAAAAAACAGAGATAGAATATTATATTCGTTATAAATTTTTTTGGTACATTATCTTGTTTTTTTTTCTTGGTTCTGGTTCGTTTCATTGTATAAAATTTTGTTTGGTTGTTGGTGTAGAAGTAACTTTGTTAGATAGAAACAAAAATGCATCATGTTTTTTTTGGTTGTTCGTTCCCCCGTTCTTCATTTCAAACTAGGCCGAGCTTTTATTTTTGTGTGTGTTTGGTTGATTGGAAAAGGGTTGTTTTTTTTATAAAAAAGGGTTATTTTTTTGGTTAGTTATAACGGAAAATAATACGTCATCAACAATAATTTTATCGAGGTTTTGTTGTTTGGTGCGCTCATGCTCCATTATTTTTCATTCGGCCATGTTGTTTTGATGTTGATTACCGATTAGCTTTTTTTTACTAGTCCAGCTTTCTCCAGCTCTCTAAACCAGTCAGCCAAACCACTTTTGTACCAAAATAAAACAAGATAAGCACAGCAACACAGCAACACAACCAGCCACAATTTTATAAAATTTTTTTGTTGTTGTTAACACAATTGATTCTTGTGTTGTTGAGTTTGGTATTTGAATCTTGTTCATTTTTTTCTGGTCCCAGGGTCCCTTGGAGAAACGCTGTGCAATATATTGTTGTTGTTGCTCCGCCTTTTTTTGGTTCTCATTTGAATTTTTTATTTCATTTGCCATTCATTCATTCGTTCACTTGCAAACTCAATTCAATTCTTCTTTTTTATCAGTCTTATTTTTTTCAACAACACACTCTGTGTGTGTGTGAGAAAAACGGAACAAATTTCGCAATGACCAAATTGAATTTATAGTCAGCCAGCAGCTAGCATGAAAGAAAAAAGTCAGCCAAGCTTGAAATCTTTTTTTCATTCAAGTATTTTTGTTCATATTTATTATAATATTAATATAAATAAATTTCCATGGTTGCTGATTTAGCCAGCCATCGAAACAAAAACAGAAATTTAACACAGAGTTCGGATTCTTGTTGATAGATGGCGATTCTTGTTTTGGTTTTTTTTGAATTTCTTGGATTGTTTCCATGGAACAGCAGAGAAAAGTTTTTCATGCAACATCCTATTGTATTTTTATATATTTTCTTATATTTTATTCCTGATGTTTGGAACATTTCACCAATTGCTGTTTGCTTGCTGTTTCCACAAAAGACCAGCTCTAGGAACCAAAAATTGTGTTGGCTTGCTTGCTTGGTTGGTTGGCTGGTTAGATGGTTGGATGGTTTGATTTTTTCTCCTTCTTTGGTGCTTGGTTGTTGATTGTGTTCAAACCAGGCAAACACACAAACACACAAAAAAAGCAAATTGCATACACCAGAAAAAAAATATAGTGAATACGAACCAGAGAAATAGTGAGAGGGAGAGACACATAGGACAGACACTTTTTGGTTTTGACATTATTGTTGATCATCAACAACATCCAACCAACCAACCAACAAGCCTAACAAACAAATAAATTACCAACCAACCAACCAAACTTTCATTCGGTTCATTTAAATATCATTTTTTTCACTGTGTTTTCTATTCTTCTTTTAGTTGTCATCATTTTATATTGGTTAGTTTGGTGGGCGTTTTTTTTGTTGTTTGGCAATTTTCTCCATTATTTTATCATTCTTAAATTTTCAATTCTCACTCTTATTAATATTTACATTCTTCGTTTTATTTTTCTATATGGAAAAAAAGCCTGTAAAAAATTGAGAAATTTTTTTTTGTGGTTCGTTTTTATTTTTTTAGGTTTTGTTTGTTGGTTTTTTCATTCATTTTTTTCCACATTTTTTGTTAAGTTTCTTTTGAAATTTTTTTTTCTGCTAGTTTTCCTTATTTTTTCATATTATTTATTTATTTTTTTGTTTGTTTGTTCCAAACACTCGTGTTTGGAGAGAGAAAAAACGTTAGAAAATGAAGAAAAATAAGGAAGAATTCTGCCTGACGGCCCGAAGAATATTCTTCTTTTTTTTATTATTCTTGTTTGGTTTTTTGGTGAAAAATTGTTTCCATTTCTCCACACTTTTGATGTTGTTTTCTGGTGTGTGTTTTAATTGAACTGCCTAGCTGCATGGCTGCACTATTACCCAAAAAAAAGAAGGAAATATTCCTGGTCCTAGATTCTGGGTACAATGATGATGAACGAAGAACAAGAAGAACATACGGTTCCAGCATGCAATCAACAACGAACTTTTTTCTGCGTTTTTTTTGTTGTTGTTGTTTCGTAAATGCCATTAATCAGTGTGTGTATTTATTTTTTTATATTCTTGGATCACAATCAAAAGAATTGATGTATGCGTGTGTGTGTGTGTGCCGTACAATAACATAGAATCAGCTATCTCTAAAGTATAACCTAACATATCATTACCACGAAGCACACACACAAAATGTTATTATTGGTTTGATATTGGTTCTCTCTGGTGCTAGATGATGATCAAATCTAAATCAAATATCTGCGTTGCTGTGTTGGTTGATTGGTGTGTGCTTGTATATACGAGACACTTCTGAATTTCTGATTTCTTGTTCTGGACGTTCGGCCCAAATGTCATTTCCGTCAACCTTTATTTTTTTTCTTCTCTGTTCATCTTTCTAAATTACATGCTTTTTCTTCTTGTTGTTGATGAAATTGAATTGTTGTTTGGTTCGACACTCAAATTTAGCCTGAAGACCGATTTTCCGGGGCCAAACTTCACCTCCCCTAACGCCACCTCCTCCTATCAACTCCTACCCGGTCCAACCAAAAAAATGTAACCACATAGCAAACAAATAAATGAATGAAAAGATGCGTGCGTGAATGTTTTTTATATTATTAGTTTGTGTATGTGATTTTTAGTGTTCACCAAAGAAAAATCTAAAGATGCATTTTTGTTTCATGAATGAAATGGACCAATGAATGAATTTTGTTTTCCTAGCTGAGATCCTAGATACTTTGCTGATGCTATGGATGAGTGAATGAATGAAATGCTTTATGTTTGAATATAAGAATTTCAATGGCGTGTTGCTGTGTTGGTGTGTGCCATTCAAAGTCAAACAGGGTTTTGCAAGCAAAATTCTAGGATTCTACAGTCTATTCATTTGGTGGATAGTTGATGATGATGTGCTTCGAATCCAACATCATTGATCATATCATTGAGGAAGAGAGAAATATATGGATTCTCCTGGATAACAGGCACCAAGAGAAGAGGGAGGGTGAGAAAGAGAATCCAGCCAGAAAAATTCTTTTTTTCATTGCAAGCTGTAGATCTTAGGGTGTTAAGCATCATCAAGCTTCTTTTTTTGGAGCAGTGATCCATTGCCGAGATTTTTTGTTGTTGTTTGTTTGTTCATATACTCAACTACAAAAAAAATAAATAAAAGGAGGGAAGAAGAAAATAAGAAGAGAAGATTATTCACATCGACTTTACTAAACAACTAAGAATAATGAGAAAGAAAAAATACTTGAAAAGAATAATAATCATCAACAACATCTCTTACGTAAAACATCACTTACTTAAACGTAAAAAAAGGGTTGGCGTATGCACTTATGAATTCTTTCTAATTAATGATACAGAGAATCAAAAAAAACTGTGCGCAAAGGGTGCGTGAATTCAAAAAAAACGCTGATTTTTTTTCGTTGTTTTTTATTTTTCGTAAATCGAGTATATTTTTCATATATTTATTTATTATTATATTTTGAAACTAGCATCCAACATAAGCATCAACAGCATTTGCTTTTGGTTCGTTGAGCGCTCGTTGAACGTTTTTTGGTTGCTTGTGTTGTTTTCTGTTATAGACGAAAACATCCCCATAGTAGTATATTTTTATATATTTTTTTTAATATAAATTTTCTTCGTTTTTTTCCAGTAAGCTAGTGAGTGATTCGTTGGTTCATTGGCTTGGATCATATACTCGCTCGCTCTTGCTTTGTGTATGTGTTTTTTTGACTGGTTGGGTGGTTTAGAGACAGAGAGAGTTTGGTTTGTTATTTAAAATTTAACCATCCGTCACAAGAATAGAGATCATTTTTTTCCTAGTTGGTTGTTGTGTTCAGCTTTCTCTTATTATTCTTTTTCATTCGTTTGTTTCATTTTTTCCATCCAAAAGAAATTGCTATTAAGGTTTTTTTTATATATTATTGACTGACTGGCTGAGTTGATGTGTTATGGAGAGAGGTTCCAAACGCACAATTCACAACAACCAAAACAAGCACCAAGAAAACAAAATCACAAAAAAGAATGAATTGAATGAAGTGAAATTTTCTTCCTTTTCTTGCTTCCTATAGAATATATAAAAGGGGAGGGGCTGAACACCGAAAATTGTGTGTGGTAGTTTTTGTTGTTGTTGTCTATGTGAGTGTATAATGGATGCGGTCGAAACCAGGGGAAACGCATAGAGTGTTGTTGGTTTGCTTGGCATGAATGGACCCAGAATGGAACAACCAAAGTTAGTTTATACAAGAAGAAATGACAGCACCAGACTTATACATCCAACATACCAGATGAATTTTTGGTCTTCTGTTCACTTTACGAACAAACCAACCAAGCAAGATTCATGGAATATAAAACTATTGTTTTTCATCATCATCAATGTAGTTGTTATGGGAGAATATTATAAGCTATATGTCGCCATATGAAATATGATTTAAATGATTGTGTTCTTATAAAATATAATGTTTTTTTCTTTAAAGAACAAGAACGAGGAGAATGAGAAGGAAGATGAGGAAAATTCTTCTTGTTCTTCGTTTTTTTGTGCTTTTCACTCGAATTAGCCTTCAAATTTATAATAATTTTATTATTTTAGAATTGTTTTACTGTGTTTGTTTGGTTGGTTGTTTATGGGGGTTGGTGTTGTTTTTGATGTCAAGCTAGAATGTTAGGATTTGGATGCTTACTGCTGCTGCTATTGCTGCTTGACTGTGTCACCAAATGCCATGTTGACTGGCTAAGTTGGTTGGTTGAATGGCTGGCTGGTTATGGCCATGTTGATGCCATTTTATTATTAAATATAACAAAAAATAAAATTAACAACCAAAAAAAGTCATTTCTCTTTGACATGAGCAGATACTGTTTTAAATTTTTTTTTGTTTTGCATCAGGGTAAATTCTCTTCTGGGGTTTTGATTTCAAATGAAAAAAACTCTGTGTATGATCACCTGGTCCCGACCAAGAATTTTTTAAAATTTTTTTTTTTTTAGTGATTGTTCTTGGTTCTCATTTTTTTCATTTGGTAATCATGTTTTCTGACCAAATGGTTTTTGTTGTTATAGTTATAGTTCAACATCGCGATAGTGATTGAACTAACAAAAAAATATGTGTGTGGTGTATGGGTATGGGCCTAGAAGAAGAATGGAAGAAAATGTCCCAAACATGAACCAGAAATAGGAAAAAATAGACAAAAGAAACAGAGAAAAGTTGATTTATGATGCTTGACACCAGGCTGCACACCGAACACTAACACACACAAAATCAACTTTGGCAATGGCACACGAGACATAGTTTTATAACAGTATAGTGAAAGTTTTTTGTGCAAAAAGCACGCAAAAAGTCAATCATGCTTGCTTGCTGGATGGTTTGTTTGTTTGCGCCATCCGGACTAAACTTGATTATTTTGATTGTGTGTGGGTGCTTGCCTAAACAATGTTGGATAATATATGAATTTTCTTTTATTCTTTTTTTAAAAAAAGGCCCTTGGCTAAATCTCTTTTATAGAGGGTTGCTAGGGCTTGGATATCTAAAAACATTCCAAAAAACAGAGAAACAGAGACAAAAACATACGATAATTATGAATCATGTGTTGGTGTTAATTAAGCTATATGTCTGTTCATTTGCGTGCGATAAGAAGCTGCTGCTGATGATGCTGAAAACAATATAAATGGCTAAATGATGATGATGATTAAATGAATTTATGAACATACACAACACAACACACCAAATCCGATCTTTTCAAAATTTATTATTATTTTCATATGGAATGATTTATTATTATTTCTTTGTATATAAAGCTTTATCTTTGTCGTTTTTCTTGGTTGTTTGATTTCCTTTTCCCTTTAGCCATATCGTTTTGTGTATGTGGCTTTGGGCGTTGGCTTGGTGGGCGGTGTCAATGATCAATTTTTGTAAATGTTTCAATGTTACAAACGACACACCAACATCCAGACTAAAACCATTTAAAGCTAATTATGTTGTTTGTTTCCGGTATGTTTGTGTGTGTGTGTTATGCACAGTTCAAGCTATTGTTTTTTAGCATGTTGTGTTAATTAAATAAACTTTATGTGTTATCGGATGAGTAGGCCAAGGCCCAAGACCGTACGGACTGTATCATTTCCTTTATTTCGCTCTTTTTTGGCATCTTTTTTTTATTGGGCCAATGATTCTTGTTGTTAGTGGAGCTGGTTTGGTGGTGTTAGTGGTGTGGTGCCGTTATAAACGATACACGAGAGAATATTATATTTTGGCTATTGGCAATGCAATGGTGCCACATCCATCTATCTCGGTGCAACACCAATTTCGTCGTCGTTTTTCGTTTTCTGGCTATATTTCTTGTTTTGTTGTTGTTTTGTTTTGTGTCGTTATATTTGGACGACTCGACACCATCACACCAAACACAACACACCAGCATCACCAACAAGGCATCAATTTACCATCAACGGTTGCTTTGTTGGTTGGTTGCTGTTGCTTTGATTCTCAAAATGGAATTCATTCGTTTGTATTTGGTTCTGTTTGTCTGTCTGGTTGTGTATGTGAATTTCCTCTAAGTGATAAACGTTGCTTTTTTATATATTTCTCACTTGCACTATTTTTCTTCACTATGTTTTGCTGGCTCCATTGGCTGTAGTAGTAGCTTCACTTTGATTCATTCATTTTATTTTATTTTATATTATTTGAGTTAAAGTAAGAGAGAAAGTGAGATCTTTGCCAGTAGTTGGTTGGTTGGTGATCTAGCAAAGTAAAATGCTTAGTTGTTTGCTTGTCGTTTTCTCTGGTCCTTCATGGATCCATTTGAAGCTGAATCATGATGAAGAATAAGAATAAGAAGAGTGTCTGACGAAGCCAAACATCAAAGCCAGCCATCCAGCATCGTATATTCGTCGTGAAAGCAACGACTCTTTATATATCGTTTTGCGTGTCTGTTTCATTTTGTTTCATTTTATATATTTCTTCTTGTTTTTTACTGTATTTCTTAATATATACTTTTTCTTCAAGAATCCATTCAACCATTGGCCATGGGAATTGGTTGACTGGGATGGCTTGTTGTTAGCTGAATGATGTTTTTTTTCGGGTGCTAATTTGCTTATTTGAGGCCGAGTACTTTTATTTTTTTTTTCACTGCCGTCTTTTATCATTATATTCTGCTTTTAAGCGACCGAACAAAAAAAAGAAAAAGAAAAGTATCAGGAAAAATCAAGAAAAAAACGAAGAATGTCTGAGAGAATCTTAGAGGTTGTCTGCCTGCATTTAGTTCGCTTTTGCCGTTATTATTCGGTGCTTGATTATTATCACAGCCAAAAAAACAAATCACACCCACCAAAATAAATGCATTTTAAATTAGCCTATGGTCAATAATGGAGCTCTATATATTGGTGTGCAATATTTTATAATATTCAATATTATATTTAAAAAAAACCAAATTGACTCTGTCAATTGTTATTCAAGCAATATTTGTTTTGCGTTGGCGCCAAAAAACGAATATTTTTCATCATTTAAATGATTCAAATTGTAAATGATTTTTTTCTTCTTTAACGCTTTGCTCTCTAGCGTATATATTTTATATTTTTTTGTTGGTTGTGCAGCATTGCCAATCAATAATAATATAAGCTTCGTCTGTTTCAGGAACCGTTTTTCGGTTTGCTTACCAGTTTATCAAGCTGGCACGCACAAGAAAAAACCAATCAACCAAGCAACCAAAGTAAAAAAAGAAAAACTTTGGACCGTAGCATTCATTTATTTATTTTTCTTATATTTTCATCCTTTCTTGTCGTAAGAAAAAAATGACTCACTGGAAACAAAAATGAATATTGATTATTTCGTTTTTTTAGTTCGTAGCAAAAAAAAAAAGCAAAAAACAACCGCATCGTTTTTTATCCGAGGTTTCGTCTGGTTTACACCTTAAAATCATGATGCATTGTATAAACGAATCGTTATTTTTTGTGGATTCTTTCAATATGAATTATGCATTCAAATATTGAGTATTTGGCCCTAGTTTAACAACAAAATTGAGTGTGTTTTTTTCTGGTGTGCCAGAAAAAAATGAATGAAAAAGATTCTTTTTAGAGAGACCAAAAAACAAGAATCCAAAGAATCCAAAACAATTTTTATTTATAATAACAAATAAATAAATATAAAAATAAGAAAATGAAATTCGAATCGAAACTATTATAAAATGATGATGATGGTTGGAGAATAGGACAAACCCCTACAATTGATTATGTTGCACCCTCTTTCTTTGGAGAACAAAGAATGAAAGCCAACTAACAGAATTTAAATTCCAAACCACACACCAACGCAAAAGCTGTTCCACAAATTCTGTTTTTTAGTCGGTTCTGTTTCGGCTTTTTGGCATTGAATAAAATTTTGGTTTGTCATTCTTTCTTCTTTTTTTTTGGTTTGGTTTTAAAATTTCAATAGTTTTCTCATTCACTCACTCAAATTTCAGATATTTGTTCGTTTTTTTTTGGTAGTTTGGTGGTTGGTTTGGTTTTATTGTTTGCATTAAAAATTCTTCCTGGTTTTTTGTCTTTGTGTGTGTGTTAATTGATGTTGCTGTTGTTTGGTTTTTTGGTTGGGAAATTTTGTTGTTTGACTTTTTTTGTTGTACTGGCCACACAGAGAAATATGTTTAGTTGACCACATCAGGCAATTGCTAATTATGTTTTGGGTCCAAGTTTTTATGGTTTGGGTCCAAGTTGTGTGTGTGTTTGACGAGTGAGACCACCTCTTTCTTTCATTTTGGTGGAAACACCATTAATATTTGTACCACCAGCTCCAAAAACGAACCAAAACAACAACAACAACCAAATAAGATTAATGCTTTATTTATCTTTCAGATACGTTTTTCGATTTCACAAT